>JAXDRA010000466.1:0-16107 GCA_034190875.2 Urechis unicinctus | reverse complement strand
TATACAATTCGGAATAAGGGGTATTTCACGTCGGCATAGTTAGCAATCTGACTTGAAAGATATTTCATGGTATTGTATCAAAGGTCACAACGTTAAAGAAGGTTCAAGTAACTTGAAGCCATAAAAGAAGCAATTGTATATATTATTAACTATGTGAAGATTATTGGATCACAAACATAGACACTCACAAATGCTTCATCAATATTCACTGATTTTCTCAAAACGACTGAAGTCTTTACTTTCAGCTACAAATCACACCACAATCTTCATTCATTTTTTTAAAAGGGTCATGAAAGGGAAGACGTGGGCGGGCTGTACATCCGTAGATCATAAAACCAGAAACTCGTCTGTAGCCGCGTAACGCACGTTACAATCTTGTATTTATTGGTTTGGTAACACAATGGACAAACACTATATTCTGCTTTTGAGCACGAGATGCCGCTCATCCTGGGGTATTTAACGCGGAAAAGATTAGCCTGAATATGGTTGAGGAATGCATAACATAAGTTGGACATATTAGTTGCGATTCATGAATGGTCGATCTAGTATGCTGGTTATTGTGGTGTTAACGATTTCCTTGCACAATCGGGAACCCACAGAAAAGCATTATCTACACGTTAAGCAGGCGTTCATTTTGAGGCTTGCAATATTCCTAGATTTTCTGACAAACGACCGACTCGCAAAGTTTGGTGTTCCTGGCACAACACGAGTACATATTCTTAACCTCTGCAGAGAGACAAAAGCTTCCTCAAGGTGGTCCAACGTAGCTTCACCACGGATCGGGATTATTTACCAACAGCTTGAGTGCCTACCACCTCTCCATTGCGATATCATTGTTCCTGAGAATTCAACGCGTCTGTCGTCACGTCTTGCTGTGGTAGAGCGGCCTTAGTGTTGCTCTGCACAAGCAGAGAGTTTCGAGTAAAATGGCACATATATTGACAAGACTCTGTTACTGTTCCCATCGGTCCTTACACAAGTCTTATACAATCACATGGTTGAACATTTTCCCACATTTGACGTAAGCTATATGCTCTACGACTAGTAGTTTGACTGTTTGAAGTCGACTTTCTTGCCGAATAACAAATGTCGATAATAATTCATCTCAGCATGTAAACATCGCGTCATAGACTCATTCAAAACTCATAGGTCAAACATATACTGTACAGCTGCCTTTTATTTGATGGGGTGTTTTTTATCAGCAGCTGCTTGTGGATGCTATGCTTGTCATTGAAGCTGATTGTAAGGGGAATGGAATGCATGGCCACCTATAACTTGGTTTTAAGCACAATGACTGTACCAAACCTATTAATTCAAAACATTGTGCTTGGAATGTAGTCTTATATCAATAATGCCATTATGACCATGGGAATGCAGAATTTGCATCTGAACAGTGATTGACGACATCCTGAAACAATCAAAAGCTTACTCGACCAAGTGTTAAAATGTATGCAAGGTCGCTGTGGGTGTCGTCCAAAACAACCAGACACTCAGCTAATGGAGATACACATTAGGAAATTCCTCAATGTTAATGAATATCGCCTGGGGTCACCTTCTCAGAATTAATAGTTGTGCAAGTGCAGCGAAGATATAAAGGTTGGCGGTGGCATCACACACACCATCAGGTGTTTCCAGTACCCAGGACAGCGCACACAGAATGAAGGTCTTTGTAACATTACTGCTCTCGGCCATTGTGGCTCTTGCGGCAGCGGGCGGCTATGGATACGGCGGACAAGGCGGATACGGCGGACACGGTGGATACGGCGGACATTACGGGTAATTTGGGAATTGATGTATACAGCGAAAATGGCAACGATTGCTTTCATTTTTTATTGTGCATTAGTTTAATCTAATACTGGGTATGCAATTCTATATTAAGTACCTGGTTTGTCATTAGCAAAATGTCTGTTTTAGACCTGATGCTGGTCAAGTAGCCAACGCCGCCCGCCAACATCACGTCAATCATATCGCTAAATATGTAGGATCTGGAACCGGCACTGCATACAAAGATGGCGTTCCCGGTGTTGACTCTAACCTCTATGGATATGGTCACGGAGCCGGTTACGGTCACGGAGCTGGTTACGGTCACGGAGCTGGTTACGGTCACGGAGCCGGTTACGGTCACGGAGCAGGTTATGGTCACGGAGCTGCTTACGGACATGGTTACGGTGGTGGTTATGGAGCCCATGGTGGTTATGGAGGATTTGCTCATTATTAATTGATATCATGGAATAAATGAGCGTGTCACATCTGAGTTTGTTCTACCTGATTATTTGCCACTTACAATAGTTGATTAAATCCATATGATGAGGGCTAATGGCAATGAGTGTAAGACATCGTTTCTATGGTTGCACAGAATGGAAAAGAAGCAATTAGAATCTCACTGCGCATTTGCACTTGAGAGCCCTAAACCTAGTTTTGTATGCTTGTGGGCGGCCATGCAATATTTCGTGGAAGAGGTCATTTGTTAAGGGAAAAAGCGAGACGTGTGGGCCAATGCAATTGAAGTGGCTAGTAGAAAACTATTAAGGCAACAGGCTCAGAAATCTACATGGGATAGGAAGCATGTTGGTGTTGGAGGTAAGACCAACAACATCGGACGTTGGGCTGTGCCGATCACTTGCGGATTATTAGAAGTCACTGGCGGATCATTGTCAGCATAGGAGGGGTTATGCAAGTATGCATATATGGGATGCTGCTCTGATTTGACCATATGAAAGAGTTGAACACAACACCTTGTATCATATATAAACTAACAGTAACCGAGATTTTGATTCATGATAAATTCTCAATGCGCAAATCAATCTCCAGCGTTGTTAGGTGTTTAGAAAGATAGACAGAACACAAAAGACGGGTTACATCATCCTGGTGTCCTGATATATTTTAACCAGCACCACAGTGCAAAGTTGGCTTTAACTTTTAAAGAAGCTAAACACCATCTAATTAGGGCGTCTCTGTTTTTTGAAAAAAACAATTTGTTAAGGTATCCAAGAATATATAAAGAAAAATCTGATAAGACGAAGATTTTAGATAGGAAAAGTGGACACTAACAAAGACCAGTATTTACAGAATGAACTGGAAATGCAAATCCCTGAAATAACACAACCTCGGACAGATTTGGGAGGAA
The DNA here is from genome assembly GCA_034190875.2 of Urechis unicinctus. Classification (NCBI taxonomy): domain Eukaryota; kingdom Metazoa; phylum Annelida; class Polychaeta; order Xenopneusta; family Urechidae; genus Urechis; species Urechis unicinctus. The sequence goes on along the minus strand of JAXDRA010000466.1, from coordinate 12,980 downwards.
ACAGTTTATCACATGGAGTTGAGACACGCTAGCTCATCTCAAAAACCATTTAGAGTTGTGCTTACACAATAAAACAATTTATATTATGTTCTTGGCTATGCAATAATGTATTGTATTTTAATAACCACATCATTCCGTGTGTTATCTCTGTATGTTATGTTCATTTAGAGCTAACATGGTATTCTGATGCAATGGCATTATGACGGAAGGGCTTGGAGTTTACAACTGAGCAAGAGGTTCACTCCCATCATCTCAGCTATGTGCATCTTACACCATCGTACAATGAATATCCATGTGACTACCTACCATATTGCCATTTACAATTACATCGACAAAATAAGTACGACGATGGAGATAGGAAGAAAGAGCAATGAACAATTGGTTCATGCGAAGTGTACATGAGGTCACCATGTGGTGTCGAATGCAATCAGAAAATACGTCATCCTGGAATTATTTGTAAGCATTCACGTCTGAGCTGAGCACTGCCTGAAGACAACTTCATGTCATACAACGGGTAATCATCTGTTTGTCAGCTATATAAGCCGACGTTGACAATTCACCAAGCATCAGTTCCCTAGCAGTACCGAAGATATCACAGCAAGAATGGTGACCTTTGTGGCATTGCTTTTTTTTCAGCCATGGTGGCTAAGCCGGCAGTGAAGGCATATGGATATCACGGGTTACATCTTAATTCTTTATTTCTTGATTGGCTGATTAATTCGATGCAAACATTGATGACGTTTATGACTGATAAATTGTCTGTTAATATGATCAGTAGATGGAAGTTCTAACACTGGTCTTAATATCTAAATTAGCATATGAGACAGAGAAAAGCGATATTTAAGAACAATGCTGGCAACTTAAGAAAACAAAAATTTGGCATTCAGTAAACTGAATATAAACGTTTTTCTTTAAGTCCTGATGCAGGCCAAATGGCCAATGCAGCTCGCCAGCACTACGTCAATGACGTCGCTAGACACGTAGGATCTGGAACCGGGACTCTAGACAAAGATGGCGTTCCCGGCGTTGACTCTAACCGTTATGGCTATGGATTCGGTCCTGCTTATGGATACGGCCCAGCATATCCACATGCCGGTGTCAATCATAGATTTGCTCATTACTATTGAACACTGAGTTGTCATTATGGGGACTACTTACTTTGTATTGGTGATTTGACACAAATCACTATAATGGGAGACCTGTCTCAACAGGCTAATTAGATTGTGAATGTTTTTGGTGGTTGTTCGATGCAATTGAACGGCAGTATAACCAAAGGTACACTGCGTTTGGTAAGAAAGAACAAGACCGCCTTGAAAATTAAACGTAGTCACATGATTAAGACATTCCTCAATTAACAATGACGTATCCAATATAAGTTATGTACAATGAGTTTTGCACGAAAGCGACTGTTTATATTGGTGCCAGGTTCAATGTTTATTTTGTTTTCCCTTTTGTCTAGTAAGTAGAATGACACGATATTTTGTCGTATTTTCAGCACCAAACATCGACAAATGATAGAAATTGGCGATTGGAAAACACTCCCCGAATATTGTTTGCTAAGTCATGCAAATAAGAGGCAATCGGTTCAAGTAACTACACGGGCTTAATTCCATCGTTTTCTGGTATTATCACCCAAACTACGCCTGTACGCAGCTTTGGTTGTCTTGTAGCATCAACCTCATGCTATATTTAAGTTCACGTCCCGTCAATAATAAGCAGTCGGTGTTTATAAATGTCTATAATATAGTAGGGGTCACAGATTTGACTCGATTCTGCAGATATCATTGACAAAAGTGGTAGGGAATCGGTCATAAAAAGAGGTTTGATGATTTTTAATTAAATTCACAAGGAAGAATTCAATAAAGAAATGATGACTTTCATTTTTTCACAAATGAATATTTGTGACCACACTCATAGACATTAACCGAGATGCCAATTTAAGATTTGTTATCATCTACATTACAATTATCGCGATGAAATGCAACAAGCTGTTCTGATGACTATCTGCAGGAAAGCAGATCAGCATCCTCGTAACAAACACAAAATGCAGTTTTCATTCTCACTCTTTGACCCTCTCTTGTCTTAGAAAAGCAGTCTTTCGTAGACATATAATACCGCCTGTCACTTAGAGCTGACACATTATACAATTCGGAATAAGGGGTATTCACGTCGGCATAGTTAGGCATGATGCAATGCACCATTTGTGCAATCTGACTTGAAAGATATTTCATGGTATTGTATCAAATGTCACAACGTTAAAGAAGGTTCAAGTAACTTGTAAGCCATAAAAGAAGCGATTGTATATATTATTAACTATGTGGCGGTTATTGAATCACAAACATAGACACTCACAAATGCTTCATCAACATTCACTGATTTTCTCAAAACGACTTAAGTCTTTACTCAGCTACAAATCAAACCACAATCTTCATTCATTTTTTTAAAAGGGTCATGAAAGGGAAGACGTGGGCGGGCTGTACATCCGTAGATCATAAAACCAGAAACTCGTCTGTAGCCGCTTAACGCACGTTACAATCTTGTATTGGGTTAGGTAATACAATGGACACACACAATATATTCTGCTTTTGAGCACGAGATGCCGCTCTTCCTAGGGTATTTAACGCGGAAAAGATTAGCTGAATATGGTTGAGGAATGCATAACATAAGTTGGACATATTAACTGCGATTCATGAATGGTCGATCTAGTATGCTGGTTATTGTGGTGTTAACGATTTCCTTGCACAATCGGGAACCCACAGAAAAGCATTATCTACACGTTAAGCAGGCGTTCATTTTGAGGCTTGCAATATTCCTAGATTTTCTGACAAACGACCGACTCGCAAAGTTTGGTGTTCCTGGCACAACACGAGTACATATTCTTAACCTCTGCAGAGAGACAAAAGCTTCCTCAAGGTGGTCCAACGGGATTATTTATCAACAGCTTGAGTGCCCCCCACCTCTCCATTGCGATATCATTGTTCCTGAGACATCAACGCGTCTGTCGTCACGTCTTGCTGTGGTAGAGCGGCCTTAGTGTTGCTCTGCACAAGCAGAGAGTTTCGAGTAAAATGGCACATATATTGACAAGACTCTGTTACTGTTCCCATCGGTCCTTACACAAGTCTTATCAATCACATGGTTGAACATTTTCCCACATTTGACGTAAGCTATATGCTCTACGACTAGTAGTTTGACTGTTTGAAGTCGACTTTCTTGCCGAATAACAAATGTCGATAATAATTCATCTCAGCATGTAAACATCGCGTCATAGACTCATTCAAAACTCATAGGTCAAACATATACTGTACAGCTGCCTTTTATTTGATGGGGTGTTTTTTATCAGCAGCTGCTTGTGGATGCTATGCTTGTCATTGAAGCTGATTGTAAGGGGAATGGAATGCATGGCCACCTATAACTTGGTTTTAAGCACAATGACTGTACCAAACCTATTAATTCAAAACATTGTGCTTGGAATGTAGTCTTATATCAATAATGCCATTATGACCATGGGAATGCAGAATTTGCATCTGAACAGTGATTGACGACATCCTGAAACAATCAAAAGCTTACTCGACCAAGTGTTAAAATGTATGCAAGGTCGCTGTGGGTGTCGTCCAAAACAACCAGACACTCAGCTAATGGAGATACACATTAGGAAATTCCTCAATGTTAATGAATATCGCCTGGGGTCACCTTCTCAGAATTAATAGTTGTGCAAGTGCAGCGAAGATATAAAGGTTGGCGGTGGCATCACACACACCCATCAGGTGTTTCCAGTACCCAGGACAGCGCACACAGAATGAAGGTCTTTGTAACATTACTGCTCTCGGCCATTGTGGCTCTTGCGGCAGCGGGCGGCTATGGATACGGCGGACAAGGCGGATACGGCGGACACGGTGGATACGGCGGACATTACGGGTAATTTGGGAATTGATGTATACAGCGAAAATGGCAACGATTGCTTTCATTTTTTATTGTGCATTAGTTTAATCTAATACTGGGTATGCAATTCTATATTAAGTACCTGGTTTGTCATTAGCAAAATGTCTGTTTTAGACCTGATGCTGGTCAAGTAGCCAACGCCGCCCGCCAACATCACGTCAATCATATCGCTAAATATGTAGGATCTGGAACCGGCACTGCATACAAAGATGGCGTTCCCGGTGTTGACTCTAACCTCTATGGATATGGTCACGGAGCCGGTTACGGTCACGGAGCTGGTTACGGTCACGGAGCTGGTTACGGTCACGGAGCCGGTTACGGTCACGGAGCAGGTTATGGTCACGGAGCTGCTTACGGACATGGTTACGGTGGTGGTTATGGAGCCCATGGTGGTTATGGAGGATTTGCTCATTATTAATTGATATCATGGAATAAATGAGCGTGTCACATCTGAGTTTGTTCTACCTGATTATTTGCCACTTACAATAGTTGATTAAATCCTTGATGAGGGCTAATGGCAATGAGTGTAAGACATCGTTTCTATGGTTGCACAGAATGGAAAAGAAGCAATTAGAATCTCACTGCGCATTTGCACTTGAGAGCCCTAAACCTAGTTTTGTATGCTTGTGGGCGGCCATGCAATATTTCGTGGAAGAGGTCATTTGTTAAGGGAAAAAGCGAGACGTGTGGGCCAATGCAATTGAAGTGGCTAGTAGAAAACTATTAAGGCAACAGGCTCAGAAATCTACATGGGATAGGAAGCATGTTGGTGTTGGAGGTAAGACCAACAACATCGGACGTTGGGCTGTGCCGATCACTTGCGGATTATTAGAAGTCACTGGCGGATCATTGTCAGCATAGGAGGGGTTATGCAAGTATGCATATATGGGATGCTGCTCTGATTTGACCATATGAAAGAGTTGAACACAACACCTTGTATCATATATAAACTAACAGTAACCGAGATTTTGATTCATGATAAATTCTCAATGCGCAAATCAATCTCCAGCGTTGTTAGGTGTTTAGAAAGATAGACAGAACACAAAAGACGGGTTACATCATCCTGGTGTCCTGATATATTTTAACCAGCACCACAGTGCAAAGTTGGCTTTAACTTTTAAAGAAGCTAAACACCATCTAATTAGGGCGTCTCTGTTTTTTGAAAAAACAATTTGTTAAGGTATCCAAGAATATATAAAGAAATCTGATAAGACGAAGATTTTAGATAGGAAAAGTGGACACTAACAAAGACCAGTATTTACAGAATGAACTGGAAATGCAAAATCCCTGAAATAACACAACCTCGGACAGATTTGGGAGGAAACAGTTTATCACATGGAGTTGAGACACGCTAGCTCATCTCAAAAACCATTTAGAGTTGTGCTTACACAATAAAACAATTTATATTATGTTCTTGGCTATGCAATAATGTATTGTATTTTAATAACCACATCATTCCGTGTGTTATCTCTGTATGTTATGTTCATTTAGAGCTAACATGGTATTCTGATGCAATGGCATCATGACGGAAGGGCTTGGAGTTTACAACTGAGCAAGAGTTTCACTCCCATCATCTCAGCTATGTGCATCTTACACCATCGTACAATGAATATCCATGTGACTACCTACCATATTGCCATTTACAATTACATCGACAAAATAAGTACGACGATGGAGATAGGAAGAAAGAGCAATGAACAATAGGTACATGCGAAGTGTACATGAGGTCACCATGTGGTGTCGAATGCAATCAGACAATACGTCATCCTGGAATTATTTGTAAGCATTCACGTCTGAGCTGAGCACTGCCTGAAGACAACTTCATGCCATACAACGGGTAATCATCTGTTTGTCAGCTATATAAGCCGACGTTGACAATTCCCCCAGCATCAGTTCCCTAGCAGTACCGAAGATATCACAGCAAGAAGGATGACCTTTGTGGCATTGCTTTTTTTCAGCCATGGTGGCTAAGCCGGCATTGAAGGCATATGGATATCACGGGTTACATCTTAATTCTTTATTTCTTGATTGGCTGATTAATTCGATGCAAACATTGATGACGTTTATGACTGATAAATTATCTGTTAATATGATCAGTAGATGGAAGTTCTAACACTGGTCTTAATATCTAAATTAGCATATGAGGTAGAGAAAAACGATATTTAAGAACAATGCTGGCAACTTTAGAAAACAAAAATTTGGCATTCAGTAAACTGAATATAAACGTTTTTCGTTAAGTCCTGATGCAGGCCAAATGGCCAATGCAGCTCGCCAGCACTACGTCAATGACGTCGCTAGACACGTAGGATCTGGAACCGGGACTCTAGACAAAGATGGCGTTCCCGGCGTTGACTCTAACCGTTATGGCTATGGATTCGGTCCTGCTTATGGATACGGCCCAGCATATCCACATGCCGGTGTCAATCATAGATTTGCTCATTACTATTGAACACTGAGTTGTCATTATGGGGACTATTTACTTTGTATTGGTGATTTGGCACAAATCACTATAATGGGAGACCTGTCTCAACAGGCTAATTAGATTGTGAATGTTTTTGGTGGTTGTTCGATGCAATTGAACGGCAGTATAACCAAAGGTACACTGCGTTTGGTAAGAAAGAACAAGACCGCCTTGAAAATTAAACATAGTCACATGATTAAGACATTCCTCAATTAACAATGACGTATCCAATATCAGTTATGCACAATGAGTTTTGCACGGAAGCGACTGTTTATATTGGTGCCAGGTTCAATGTTTATTTTGTTTTCCCTTTTGTCTAGTAAGTAGAATGACACGATATTTTGTCGTATTTTCAGCACCAAACATCGACAAATGATAGAAATTGGCGATTGGAAAACACTCCCCGAATATTGTTTGCTAAGTCATGCAAATAAGAGGCAATCGGTTCAAGTAACTACACGGGCTTAATTCCATCGTTTTCTGGTATTATCACCCAAACTACGCCTGTTCGCAGCTTTGGTTGTCTTGTAGCATCAACCTCATGCTATATTTAAGTTCACGTCCCGTCAATAATAAGCAGTCGGTGTTTATAAATGTCTATAATATAGTAGGGGTCACAGATTTGACTCGATTCTGCAGATATCATTGACAAAAGTGGTAGGGAATCGGTCATAAAAAGAGGTTTGATGATTTTTAATTAAATGCACCAGGAAGAATTCAATAAAGAAACGATGACTTTCGTTTTTCACAAATGAATATTTGTGACCACACTCATAGACATTAACCGAGATGCCAATTTAAGATTTGTTATCATCTACATTACAATTATCGCGATGAAATGCAACAAGCTGTTCTGATGACTATCTGCAGGAAAGCAGATCAGCATCCTCGTAACAAACACAAAATGCAGTTTTCATTCTCACTCTTTGACCCTCTCTTGTCTTAGAAAAGCAGTCTTTCGTAGACATATAATACCGCCTGTCACTTAGAGCTGACACATTATACAATTCGGAATAAGGGGTATTTCACGTCGGCATAGTTAGGCATGATGCAATGCACCATTTGTGCAATCTGACTTGAAAGATATTTCATGGTATTGTATCAAATGTCACAACGTTAAAGAAGGTTCAAGTAACTTGTAAGCCATAAAAGAAGCGAGTGTATATATTATTAACTATGTGGCGGTTATTGAATCACAAACATAGACACTCACAAATGCTTCATCAATATTCACTGATTTTCTCAAAACGACTGAAGTCTTTACTTTCAGCTACAAATCAAACCACAATCTTCATTCATTTTTTTAAAAGGGTCATGAAAGGGAAGACGTGGGCGGGCTGTACATCCGTAGATCATAAAACCAGAAACTCGTCTGTAGCCGCTTAACGCACGTTACAATCTTGTATTTATTGGTTTGGTAATTGGACACACAATATATTCGCTTTTGAGCACGAGATGCCGCTCTTCCTGGGTATTTTACGCGGAAAAGATTAGTGAATATGGTTGAGGAATGCATAACATAAGTTGGACATATTAGTTGCGATTCATGAATGGTCGATCTAGTATGCGGTATTGTGGTGTTAACGATTTCTTGCACAATCGGGAACCCACAGAAAAGCATTATCTACACGTTAAGCAGGCGTTCATTTTGAGGCTTGCAATATTCATAGATTTTCTGACAAACGACCGACTCGACAAGTTTGGTGTTCCTGGCACAACACGAGTACATATTCTTAACCTCTGCAGAGAGACAAAAGCTTCCTCAAGGTGGTCCAACGGGATTATTTATCAACAGCTTGAGTGCCCCCCCAACTCTCCATTGCGATATCATTGTTCCTGAGAATTCAACGCGTCTGTCGTCACGTCTTGCTGTGGTAGAGCGGCCTTAGTGCTGCTCTGCACAAGCAGAGAGTTTCGAGTAAAATGGCACATATATTGACAAGACTCTGTTACTGTTCCCATCGGTCCTTACACAAGTCTTATCCAATCACATGGTTGAACATTTTCCCACATTTGACGTAAGCTATATGCTCTACGACTAGTAGTTTGACTGTTTGAAGTCGACTTTCTTGCCGAATAACAAATATCGATAATAATTCATCTCAGCATGTAAACATCGCGTCATAGACTCATTCAAAACTCATAGGTCAAACATATACTGTACAGCTGCCTTTTATTTGATGGGGTGTCTTTTATCAGCAGCTGCTTGTGGATGCTATGCTTGTCATTGAAGCTGATTGTGAGGGGAATGGAATGCATGGCCACCTATAACTTGGTTTTAAGCACAATGACTGTACCAAACCTATTAATTCAAAACATTGTGCTTGGAATGTAGTCTTATATCAATAATGCCATTATGACCATGGGAATGCAGAATTTGCATCTGAACATTGATTGACGACATCCTGAAACAATCAAAAGCTTACTCGACCAAGTGTTAAAATGTATGCAAGGTCGCTGTGGGTGTCGTCCGAAACAACCAGACACTCAGCTAATGGAGATACACATTAGGAAATTCCTCAATGTTAATGAATATCGCCTGGGGTCACCTTCTCAGAATTAATAGTTGTGCAAGTGCAGCGAAGATATAAAGGTTGGCGGTGGCATCACACACACCATCAGGTGTTTCCAGTACCCAGGACAGCGCACACAGAATGAAGGTCTTTGTAACATTACTGCTCTCTGCCATTGTGGCTCTTGCGGCAGCGGGCGGCTACGGATACGGCGGAAAAGGCGGATACGGCGGACACGGTGGATACGGCGGACATTACGGGTAATTTGGGAATTGATGTATACAGCGAAAATGGCAACGATTGCTTTCACTTTTTATTGTGCATTAGTTTAATCTAATACTGGGTATGCAATTCTATATTAAGTACCTGGTTTGTCATTAGCAAAATGTCTGTTTTAGACCTGATGCTGGTCAAGTAGCTAACGCCGCCCGCCAACATCACGTCAATCATATCGCTAAATATGTAGGATCTGGAACCGGCACTGCATACAAAGATGGCGTACCCGGTGTTGACTCTAACCTCTATGGATATGGTCACGGAGCCGGTTACGGTCACGGAGCTGGTTACGGTCACGGAGCTGGTTACGGTCACGGAGCCGGTTACGGTCACGGAGCAGGTTATGGTCACGGAGCTGCTTACGGACATGGTTACGGTGGTGGTTATGGAGCCCATGGTGGTTATGGAGGATTTGCTCATTATTAATTGATATCATGGAATAAATGAGCGTGTCACATCTGAGTTTGTTCTACCTGATTATTTGCCACTTACAATAGTTGATTAAATCCTTGTGAGGGCTAATGGCAATGAGTGTAAGACATCGTTTCTATGGTTGCACAGTATGGAAAAGGAGCAATTAGAATCTCACAGCGCATTTGCACTTGAGAGCCCTAAACCTAGTTTTGTATGCTTGTGGGCGGCCATGCAATATTTCGTGGAAGAGGTCATTTGTTAAGGGAAAAAGGCGAGGCGTGTGGGCCAATGCAATTGAAGTGGCTAGTAGAAAACTATTAAGGCAACAGGCTCAGGAATCTACATGGAATAGGAAGCATGTTGGTGTTGGAGGTAAGACCAACAACATCGGACGTTGGGCTGTGCCGATCACTCACTGGCGGATTATTAGAAGTCAATCATTGTCAGCATAGGAGGGGTTATGCAAGTATGCATATATGGGATGCTGCTCTGATTTGACCATATGAAAGAGTTGAACACAACACCTTGTATCATATATAAACTAACAGTAACCGAGATTTTGATTCATGATAAATTCTCAATGCGCAAATCAATCTCCAGCGTTGTTAGGTGTTTAGAAAGATAGACAGAACACAAAAGACGGGTTACATCATCCTGGTGTCCTGATATATTTCAACCAGCACCACAGTGCAAAGTTGGCTTTAACTTTTAAAGAAGCTAAACACCATCTAATTAGGGCATCTCTGTTTTTTGATAAAACAATTTGTTAAGGTATCCAAGAATATATAAAGAAATCTGATAAGACGAAGATTTTAGATAGGAAAAGTGGACACTAACAAAGACCAGTATTTACAGAATGAACTGGAAATGCAAATCCCTGAAAATAACACAACCTCGGACAGATTTGGGAGGAAACAGTTTATCACATGGAGTTGAGACACGCTAGCTCATCTCAAAAACCATTTAGAGTTGTGCTTACACAATAAAACAATTTATATTATGTTCTTGGCTATGCAATAATGTATTGTATTTTAATAACCACATCATTCCGTGTGTTATCTCTGTATGTTATGTTCATTTAGAGCTAACATGGTATTCTGATGCAATGGCATCATGACGGAAGGGCTTGGAGTTTGCAACTGAGCAAGAGTTTTATTCCCATCATCTCAGTTATGTGCATCTTACACCATCGTACAATGAATATCCATGTGCCTACCAACCATTTTGCCATTTACAATTACATCGACAAAATAATTACGACGGTGGAAAAAGCAATGAAAAATTGGAAACATGCGAAGTGTACATGACGTCACCATGTGGCGTCGAAGACAGTCAGACAATACGTCATTCTGATATTGTTGTAAGCAATCGCGTCTTAGCTTAGCACAGCCTGAAGACGACTTTATGCCATACAACGGGTAATCATCTGTTTGTCAGTTATATAAGCCGACGTTGACAATATACCCAGCATCAGTTCCCTAGCAGTACCGACGATACCACAGCAAGAATGATGACCTTTGTGGCATTGCTTTTTTTCAGCCATGGTGGCTAAGCCGGCAGTGAAGGCATATGAATATCATGGGTTACATCTTAATTCTTTATTTCTTGATTGGCTGATTAATTCGATGCAAACATTGATGACGTTTATGACTGATAAATTATCTGTTAATATGATCAGTAGATGGAAGTTCTAACACTGGTCTTTATATCTAAATTAGCATATGAGGCAGAGAAAAACGATATTTAAGAACAATGCTGGCAACTTTAGAAAACAAAAATTTGGCATTCAGTGAACTGAATATAAACGTTTTTCGTTAAGTCCTGATGCAGGCCAAATGGCCAATGCAGCTCGCCAGCATTACGTCAATGACGTCGCTAGACACGTAGGATCTGGAACCGGGACTGTAGACAAAGATGGCGTTCCCGGCGTTGACTCTAACCGTTATGGCTATGGATTCGGTCCTGCTTATGGATACGGCCCAGCATATCCACATGCCGGTGTCAATCATAGATTTGCTCATTACTATTGAACACTGAGTTGTCATTATGGGGACTATTTACTTTGTATTGGTGATTTGGCACAAATCACTATAATGGGAGACCTGTCTCAACAGGCTAATTAGATTGTGAATGTTTTTGGTGGTTGTTCGATGCAATTGAACGGCAGTATAACCAAAGGTACACTGCGTTTGGTAAGAAAGAACAAGACCGCCTTGAAAATTAAACATAGTCACATGATTAAGACATTCCTCAATTAACAATGACGTATCCAATATCAGTTATGCACAATGAGTTTTGCACGGAAGCGACTGTTTATATTGATGCCGGGTTCAATGTTTATTTTGTTTTCCCTTTTGTCTAGTAAGTAGAATGACACGATATTTTGTCGTATTTTCAGCACCAAACATCGACAAATGATAGAAATTGGCGATTGGAAAACACTCCCCGAATATTGTTTGCTAAGTCATGCAAATAAGAGGCAATCGGTTCAAGTAACTACACGGCTTAATTCCATCGTTTTCTGGTATTATCACCCAAACTACGCCTGTACGCAGCTTTGGCTGTCTTGTAGCATCAACCTCATGCTATATTTAAGTTCACGTCCCGTCAATAATAAGCAGTCGGTGTTTATAAATGTCTATCATATAGTAGGGGTCACAGATTTGACTCGATTCTGCAGATATCATTGACAAAAGTGGTAGGGAATCGGTCATAAAAAGAGGTTTGATGATTTTTAATTAAATGCACCAGGAAGAATTCAATAAAGAAACGATGACTTTCATTTTTCACAAATGAATATTTGTGACCACACTCATAGACATTAACCGAGATGCCAATTTAAGATTTGTTATCATCTACATTACAATTATCGCGATGAAATGCAACAAGCTGTTCTGATGACTATCTGCAGGAAAGCCCCGCAGATCAGCATCCTCGTAACAAACACAAAATGCAGTTTTCATTCTCACTCTTTGACCCTCTCTTGTCTTAGAAAAGCAGTCTTTCGTAGACATATAATACCGCCTGTCACTTAGAGCTGACACATTATACAATTCGGAATAAGGGGTATTTCACGTCGGCATAGTTAGGCATGATGCAATGCACCCATTTGTGCAATCTGACTTGAAAGATATTTCATGGTATTGTATCAAATGTCACAACGTTAAAGAAGGTTCAAGTAACTTGTAAGCCATAAAAGAAGCGAGTGTATATATTATTAACTATGTGGCGGTTATTGAATCACAAACATAGACACTCACAAATGCTTCATCAATATTCACTGATTTTCTCAAAACGACTGAAGTCTTTACTTTCAGCTACAAATCAAACCACAATCTTCATTCATTTTTTTTAAAAGGGTCATGAAAGGGAAG
>JAXDRA010000465.1:0-13106 GCA_034190875.2 Urechis unicinctus | reverse complement strand
TAGGGGTTCCGCTACGCTTCTCGCCCTAGAGTCTACGGCCAGACAAGGTCTAAAAGTGGCGCGTCCGAATATTCATTAGACACGTTCGTTGATCTTCGTGACCAATCAACACAAAGGTTGTGACCCGGATTGACCTAATTGCGCCTGGCTCATGAAGCTGGCTTGTGATACGCACCCTTCGGTTCCATGTGACGTCATGGACATTGTAGTGGTCTGCATCCAATGAGAACACATTGAAGGTCTTCTGGAACTATCGGCGTCTCAAAAGTTCAAATTGGAACTACAACCAGCGCTTTTATCGCGTAGCTGCACGATAGTATGTTTACGTGATAGTCAGTTAAAAAGAACCAGCTGTGTGTCTGCTTCCTCGTCGACTGTGTGATAAACGGTGCCACTCAGCGTGAAACAACAAATCGGAGTGTCGTAGAATGTGTGCCCGGCTCATAAAAATCACTCGGCCGGTTGGACAAGTTCTTCGGAACTTGTAGAATAGACCAATGAGAGACAACGACTCAAAAGTACCGACAGAGACCGAGAGACACGGCTTGTGATTGGAGCATCCCAAATCTGGGATGCCTGACCAGTTCAAGACATTATGGTCTCCGTACTGATACCACGATTTTACGACCTGGGGCGCTTGGAACAACTATAAGTCCGAAGCGTAGATATATGTTTCTAACAAGTTTGCAATCAAAACGAGGTACAAATTGATGCAAAAAATTCGGTGTTGATCCGATCATTATTAACGTTTGATTTTATCGTCCAACTGACTACCGCATCATAACGCTACATAGTGTCAAGCTCGCTGCGGTGGGCCTGAATAACCCTTGATAACTCAGAGAAAATGTGCTGAGGATGATGACGACGGTTATGATGACGATGATGATGGCGACGACGATGATGATGATGGTGTTATCTTGACCAGCTAAAAATACAAGGGTTCATATCACAAAGAATCTCGAGTCTTAGTGCGCTAGTGCATGTGAAGCACGCAACACAGAGCAGAAAGCATTTTGTTGCTCACTCTGCCGCGGATCGATTTGGCACAGAGCCCAAAAAAGCATGAGGCAGAAAGCGCATGCTCGCGTCGTTAAAGTGCAAGTAATGGGTAAAATATGAATTTTCGGGATCTTATAGAACGCGATTTTCTGATCAATAATTTGCAGTTCTTTTTTCGATCCGACGCGTAGTAAACAAGAAATAAGCAAAAACAAACAACACATTCCGGAACTTCCCGACCACACACCGAAGATGAACGAAGGCGCTGTGACGTCATATGTCACCAGAAGATCTATGTTACCACGGACGCCGTTTCTATTCGCGAACTAGCTGTCGTACTAATTTACCGCTATTTACAGAAACTCATCAGCGTTTTTGTATCCATGGTTTCTTGAGAATCTGTAAGTATACTCATCCTTACATTTCCCATATGAAAGTCGAATTAGAATTCATTAGTTATGTTTCCGTACTGATTTTGAAAAACAGAATTTGCACTTGCCCGTTGACAAAATTGACATGGCCGGTAGTGATCAGTGTGGGGCGGCTCAAGTTTTATAAGGCTGTTTCACAGATAACATATAGATTTGTCTCGTCAGGCTGCAATATGTAGATGTATGCTAGCCTGACAGTAGCTTACACTTGTCCTAAACAATCCTCGGACGATGCCCAGTGCTCAGTGAGTCAGTTCTGGCCTACTGTCAAATTTGCTTCATATAACTTTACCCTTATGTCTTCCAGTCTGTATCATCATTGTGCGAATATGTGAGTACCAGTACTGCAATAATTCGCATCTAGGGCCTCAAACGAAGCATGTCATTTCGTTTGGATGACCAAGGACTCCAGTTGGACTGCATCATCACCGATAGGCACACGAGTATCAATAAGTACATCCGTGATGACCAATGAACCAGGTGCACTTGCTAAAATGTATGACTACCCTGACAAGGAGGAGGCTGAGAGGCAGCATATGGAGAGATTTCTTCTTTAGATGAGTCATGTAGTAAGGTATCTAAAGGTGATGATGAATGATGGTGGTGGTAGTGATGGGGTAGGGGAGGGGTGGTGATGGAGTTGATGGTGGTGGCCTAAGCATTATATTGGTGGTTGGCCGATTGATATTTGCTTGTTTACAAGTAATATCTAAGCTCTGTTTATTTTTCAGCTTTGGCTTCAGCTAAGTCAAGCTTGTAACATTTAATTTTACCTATCTGTTAACAAGTGCACAAGGACATAACTATTTCTTATCATCATACTTACAAAATAAATGGTAAATATTGGGGTTAAAATTCACTTTGAACTGGTGGTGTAAGATGACGAACAAACATTGGAGTTTAAGATCCTATCGCCCAAATGGCACCACCGTGCATAGCACACAGTGGGATTTGAACTTGCCACATTTGGGAAACTAGACAAACACCCACCCTGCTAGACCACAGTTGTGGACCTATCATCTTAAACATCATTGGTGAGGTAACCGCCACAATATGACCTCTGATGTTGAAAGTGATGTTAAACAACAATATTAACCATTTTTATTTTCAAATCATCCAGCATGTGTATGGCTTTATGACTTAATTTGAATGTTAAATGGGTCTAAGGTAAGCTAAGCTGTGGTGAAACTAAAACACTGTTATATGATTCCTCTTTGTGGCTTGCTGAGAATTAATTTTGTAAATATATATGTTGGACTGGTGTATATATTTTGCCATTTCTATTATCACAGACAAGTGAATAAGAACCAGACATTGTTGGTATTTGTGAGCAGAATTGCATAAGCATTATTTGTATAATGTGCCCGCGAAATTTAATCATGATGATTGATGTGCAATGGCACAGGATATATAAAATATCCTGCAAAAATTATTAAACGACTGTTAACATACTGTTATTTGAGTGATAAAATATCTTTGTACGAGATACAGGATACAGGAACAAGATGCCCTGCAGGTATGTCATGATTTTGGAATTGATGCTTCCTATCATTTTATGCATATGGTATAATAAATTAGGTGGACTGGCCTTAACTGAATTTTGTTGCTGGTTGTCATCAGCATGTAGTATCATCATAGCTGAATGTAAATAACAGAATAAGACACATAATGCTTTTTTGTCCCTTTATTATTGTAATGCTGGCAGTTTGAAACCAACATAAACTGATTCACCCTTGGGAAATCATCTCTAATTTTAAGTACAGAACAAGCTGGGAGTGGCACTCTATGATGTCTGCCTAGATTACCCCATCACCACTGTACCAACTGCCGATATGCAGTGAATCGGAATAACCTGCAATAAAAAGAGTACATGAATATTTTTCATCAGTTATCATCTGAACCAGACCATTTTTAAGTATATTCACTCATGCTGAGTAGTAACTTTCTTCTTGTACCTCTGGATATAAGCACTATATGCTATTTCTAGTGTCGAGGGACGCAGGAACCCTGAGACAAATCCTGGGTGTGCTGTAATACAGGACGCACCCATAGATTTCCTGCCAGCATTTACTCTCTGCTACTGTAATCATTGGCCCACATGAGCAACTAGTACAGAACATAATTACAATGAATAACTAGCTTTTCAGCAAACAAAAAATTGACATAAAACATGAATAAGAAGATGACTTGAAGCAAGACTTAAGGACAACTGTAAAGTAAAGAGAAAAATATCTGCAAAGATTGTTTGGACTGAAATGTGCCAATACCAAGTGCTGTTACCCAGTCGGCTCAAGTCCTCTTCTTTTTGAGGAGAATTTGCAGGCCTTGTCTTAGCTGGAGGTTCAAATCTGCATGTCTGTATGCCCCCCTTAGGTTCCTAGTTCCTCTTCTTGGTGAGACAAACACTCACTGCTGTAATCCAGCTCATCGCTTCCGGAGTTGTCTGTATATGAGGAAGATGAGGACATTTTGCTCCCTTGACATATAATAAAAGCAAAGTATAATGGCAGTTATGCACTGTACTAGGTGTAAGTAATAAATATAAAACTAATAAGGACAAGATAAGGTATGTATTATTGAGGTTGGTACCCCAGGTAATTCAAAGAACTAGTGTAAGGCCTTGAACTCTTTAAAGGCCTATGATATATGTAGTCATAAACATGTCACTGAACTTGGATCCTGTACAATTCACTGGAGAGGTATATTCAATTGTAACAGCTTATCCCTGATAGGTCTCGGTTCCCAAAACCAGTGCCAATATTTAAAATAAAATTGATATTTTCTGTTGTCAAGGAGAATATAAATTATTGAAATTTTATTCAATTTATAGCAAAAACGAAATATCGAGTGAAATCCCCATTTAATGTAGTATCAGTTTTCATTAGCGATTAAATCAAATAAAAGCACAAGAAAAGATATTCTCCGTAACAGGACAGGCAAATGGTGAATCAATCATTGATAACCATTAAACGGGCCTGAAATCGAGGTGCAGACCTCTGTTCCAGTACTGCCTGTATTATCGCTCGGTCCCCTTTGGTTGACGTTTTCACCCAACATAATAAGATAAGATAAGATAATTTATTAGCCCTATTCGGGAATTTGCTTTACAGTCTACAATTGACTCGTGTCTCTCTGTCATTCTCCTCGTATCCCAGCTCCTGCTAGGCCCGTGTTTTGGCAGGAAAATTCCAGATGGCGCTGGAAGACGGGTGCTGTGATGAAGAAGCTGTGACCCACAGATATTGAGCAGTTCCTTCCTGGTGTAGGACAGCATATGCTTTATTTGCACACGGTCGTCACATGATCGGCAACTCACGTTACATATTGATGTTGTGGTCAGAAAGACGGCTGGTCGTTTGGTGACGTTGATGTAGTTTCCAAGGTTGAAGAGTGCGAAAGACACTTGAAACAGGACCAGGCAAAGCACGTGGCTTTCCGAGAAGCGAAGCGCGTAGTTGAGCAGCGGGAAAAACACAATGTCCCTTCCTGGGCAGCTGATGAGAAAGTCCAACAGATTCAGATATATACTTTAATTCAAAGATGTTGTAGACGATCTTATTCACACACTGCACTAAAAAAAAAGCCCAACAAAGGCCAAAACACGAGGAAAATGACAGAAAAACACGAGCACACACTAGACTGCGTGTCGCCGCGGTGCAGCGCCACCAATAATAGAAGTTAGTAAATCGTTGTCCGTTGGCTTAGTCACATTTTGTCTCATTTAAAGTTATCAGGCCTCTTATTCAATTAGAAATAAATACTTACATAACTCTTGAAATATTGGCTGTATAAGATTGATCATGTCAGTTGCTCGACAACTGGTTGGAATCGCCCAATTCAAGGGGTTTGGGTTGTTTTCTAATAGGCTTTAGACACAGTTTACCATAGAAGTCAACGCGGACACCCTGCTCCCCTGCTTTGATATGGCCCAGGTGATTGCCTATCTCCGCTCCCTCAACAAAGAGCTTACCAAAGACGCTTAGGGATTATACGCTGAAGGATTCCTCCGTTTCCTGCGAGCTACCTCTGACTTGAACTCTGAGGTCGGTGCCGTGCACAGATGAAGAAGTCAGTGGAGTACGAGGTTGATGTGGTACTTGACATCCATGGCGTCATCAATGAGTGCCAATGTGATTGTGGGGCAGGCATGGGTCCAGTGGCACACAAGCATGTGAGTGCTGTGCTGTGCGCACTGGTAGATTTTAAAGTGTCTGGCAACCTTTAACTTGAAGAAAGCTGCACAGAGGAGCTTCTGACCCCTCATCCGACGAAAAAATTCAAGGAATCGCCTGTCAAGGCTCAGAACCTGAAACTTCTTGCAATAGTGACTTTGACCCCAGACCATACAGCTACCGCTCTATGGCAGGCTACCCCTCATACTTCAGGAATAAAGGCATCAACTTCGCCCCCACATCCACCTGCTGCATGACTATCCTGCAGCTCTCCCCCCCCCCCACCAGCAAAACAATATGCAATTGCCAATGAAACTAGCTCCTCAAGATTAATTCCGTCAGCATGAAGGCATCACCCACAAGAGGTGAGGGATACAACTTAGGAACAAGGGGAATCTTAGCGCTCATATCGAATATGATTCTGATTCAGATCGTAAATTCGCTAGTTGCACAAATCTATTGGTTGTTAGGGGTAGCCGATTAAGATACATGATTATCAAACATCACCGTAAATGTATCAACTTTGTCGATATTTGGTTGTTAATATGGATATTGCGCTACAGGCCTTCATCAGCGTGTTTGTGTTATATGGACAAGGTGCATGGGCGAGCTTAAGTACGTATTCTACGAGTTATCTTTAGCAAATAACATCTTACCACATTATTTCATTATATAATCAGCAGTTGTCATATGTGGCTTGTCCCGTTTCAGGACGTTGTGCAGTAGGAGACTGGTCTGACTGGACAGAATGTCAGACCGCTAAGTATTGCGACTGGCGTGCCTCATCGCAGACGCCATTGACTGAATCATGGAGCCTTCCATTTTTATTGACTGCTTAAGCAGAATGAAACGTAAATTTGATATAATTAGTTCAAAGGTTGGGATCAAAGTTTAGCACATAAGATCAAAGATAATTGACATTATGACAGTCATACAAATGATACGTTATGATTATAATTGTGTGGCGTTGGGGTTGTGTCTGTTTCAGGTCTGGCTGGTGATATTCCATTCAGGATATTGACATGTTATCCTTTGTGAACTTTGCTGATCTTGGTTACGCAACGCCTCTTCCCGGGGATGCCAAGTTAGTGTATCTTGTTCAGAAGCAAGTACTGACGTCAAATAACCAAATATTGCAATTAAATACTGTATATATAATTAAATCTGGCTTGAATATGAACCTCACAGTCCAAGTGGGAATGATATCTGGGGATGGACATATCCAGTCACTGGCGACGGGTATGCTATCATGGGTTTGACGGGAGGATCCTCGTTCGTTCGAATCACAGACCCAATTCACCCACTCACTGTGGCATTCCTGGAAACGCAGTAAGGACCTAGCAAAATTAATAATGTTTTATTTTTTTTCCAAGAATAATCGTAAGTGACATGGAGTCAATGGCTGGTAGGTATCTATGTAAAAAGACTACAGACTATCATTTACAATTGTACTGTCATGGCGTCTCTGATTAGCATCAACGGAAATGACAAGGGACTGTCGGTGATTATAAACGTACATGACAGTTACAAATCATTGAAACGCTGGTAGCCATGTACTGCAAGAATCAAGTGTCACAATGACATAAATGACATAGCAAATGAAGAGACGGACTATGTGGACCTGGTGGGAGCCACTCTCAACACTGGAAACTACACACTTTGCGACGGTAAGGTGTATCCTTATAACACGCTTGTCTGAGATTCAAGAGCGCATTTCAGCCGCACAGAACCGCAGCAAATTATCTGTACATTTCCAGAGTCAATAAACGTTTTCTGCGAGCGTTACTGTTGCTTTACTATATGAATGAAACCTCTATGTATACGGTATTCATATCGGCAGACTGATTCCACGTTCTAGGGTCGTCTGAACCCTAGCAGCAAACATATAAAAAGCTATACACATAATCATGCTCATTGATAATCATGAATCGTGAGATAGTTGTCTCCCCCTAAAGGCTCAAACATAGTAACCCCCCCCCCCCCGGTACAAGAGTCACGTGACAGCCTCGAAATGTGTTGTGCCATAACAGTGGCGACACCAACAACGGGTTATCAATCACATATTATACCCTGAGACCAATAATTCTTCGGCAACCTATCCAAATTTGCATGGAGAGAGCTGCTCGTAACAAACTGCTTCAGATTTGGTCCTTGTGATTGCTTGTGGTAAGTGTTCGATGCATTTTAGCCAAACAATCTGTAGATCATGCTCGAAACTGGAAAAGTGAAAACGAAACGTGACGGTTTCATTCCTTTTTGTGGTTCTTGGTTAGGACGATCTTTAAGTGGTACATGTCAATCGTAAGTCGTGTATCCATGAATCACACGGTTTGTGCTACTCTAAGCCCCCCCCCCCCCCCATCGCTATCACCGATACATCACTCCTCATCTTGTCAACTTGAGTATGAAATGGGGTTTCCTCTGTTTTTGTTGTTGCTCTTGTAAACCTGATTTACAACAATCATTCATGGGATCCTGGGGAAGCATCGACGTTTCGTTTGACGATTAATGTAGTAGTATAGAGACTGGGGGTACGAGCACAGCAATCTAATACAGCAACCCAGAAAACACACATATACAGGGTGACTCACATGAGTCACAGAACCGCTCGCACCTCCCCCCTATACTATACCATATGAGCCCAGCCCTTCCAGCCCCTATGGTATAGGCCCACTAAAGAGGGCGACAGCAATGTCAACCATCTACAACAGGACCCTGAGGAATAAGCTCTTCTAAACGACTCACGCGCTCCAAAAGGTCCTCATACTTTGACTCCAAATCCCTCACCTCAATCTCAAGGTCCACCTTCTCCTCACATATATGTTCCACGTCTGCCTGCAGCTTGGCCACCCCCATATGTTCATCGGTGCTCATTTTATACCTCAGCCCTCATATGTTCAACATAACGACGCGTGCCCATAGGCCAGAGTGTCTACACCACCTGGAGCTATCCACCGCTTTGAGTCAAAGGGGGAGAGAGACACCTTGTTAACGTGGAGCCCATATATTTTATGGCAGTCACTCCTTAGCATGTTCATTCCGTGGCGAAACTGTTTTTGGGCGAACTGTGACTCCACGTACTGAGCGTGTCGTAGATGCTTCTTCACCACCACCTTCTTCACACCTTTTGCTTTTTTTTGATCTCATCCCGGCTCGACATCAAGATCGAGTACATCTTAGGGCGCAAACCAACATACTCCTTGCTGGGCATGCCGGCACACTCATCCTTCATCTTCCCCAGAACCTTCTTGTTCACCCTGCAGTAGAGACTACGGGAGGGATGAAAGTTGCTGGTGTCAAAGAGATGGGCATCTTCCTTCATGTCAGCATACACGTCAGGCGTGCGTATCTCCATTAGCAGCGAATCCGTATCTGTGTACAACAAGCCAAGGTTCTTGCCGTATCTGGGCTTCATGGTATTATAATAGAAGTCGTACATCAGGTGTTTGGAGAGGTCGAGTATACACATGCCCACATACACCGGGCGGTTCAGTACCAGGTGAGTCTTGTGCATGTGCAGAGCGGCCAGGTCATTATCAAACACCTGATGACGCGCGTAGACGGGACTTGCAATAAGCCTACGCATTCTTTCTTCTTCCGTAGATCGCACAATCTTGACATTGACCCGCCTGCGGAGGTTCTCCATAGTCTTGCCGAAGACGGAGTTGTTCATTAGTTTGTAGAGGTCCTTCTCAAAGTCGCTGGTTGCCACCTTATGCAGATCCGTATTCATCCGAATGTAAGGCTCCATCCAGGGGCTATGGTTAAAGACCAATGCTCGATGGATCTTGGTAAGTCTCATCCCCAAAGACAGATACAGCTTGAGGTTCCTGTAGTGCACCACATAGTTCTCCTTATTCCGCCCAGGGTGCCACCCAACTCGCCCAGGAGGTTCTTCTGATAGATAGACAACCAGTCGTTCTCTACAAGAAGCCGCTCCGGAGCCAGCGGGTAGTCGTTGTGCTCGTCATGAAGTGCAGTAGGATACTCCAAGTCAACCTCAAGTAAGTATCCAGTCTTGGCATCATCTGGGTGGTCCTGTATCTGTAGATCCTCCGGCCGAGCCACCCACTCAATACCCGCAGTTGGCAAAGGCTGACTCATAGCCCACCCATACAAATTGTTAGCATAAAGGTACTTGATGTAGCTCGTCAGTTTATCCTGGTCAAAGTTATCCACAAGCGGGTTATTGGCCTTAGCGTGGCGGCGCGACACCATGCTTATACCGCCGCGTAGACCTTTCACAATGAACAGATGCTTGTCATAGTCGGTGAGTAGCTCGAGTTCCACGCCTGTGCTCTTAAGCAAAGCATCCCATGACAAACTGGGGCTGGTATAGTAGTGGGCCGGATCCAACCCGTACTGCTTAAGACAGGTCTTGCGGAACACCTCAAACACATCTGCCAGGAGCAGTACATCTGTCCGCAGGTAGAGGTCATGGTAGTCACCCATGTTCTTACACCCGAACACGCTCCAGACCTTTTGTGCATGGGCATAGTCTACAGTAGATATACCCTCCTCAGAGAGCTTGCTGTAGAACTCCTGGATTGGCGGCAGAGGGAAATCAAACTTATCCCAGCTGTCCATGAACCATAGGGGAAGACTCACTTAAGCAACAGCAACCGCCGCTTCATCTGGTCTGGCTCATATTCCGTGGTCACAGCAAAGGCATCTGGGTTGTTAGCAGACACCAGCTTATCAAGCGAGGCCAGGAGAAACTGTGCACTGTCAATGAAGCGCAACTGTCCAAGCGACAGGGAGATATATTTCTCCATGTTGTTTGGGATACAGTTGATGTTCCCCTCCACTTTGCTTATACCCTGCATCAAGCGATGTGAGTCGTAGCCCCGCAGGTTATGGAACACCACAGAGATGGGTGTTGTCTTGGGACTCAGCCGAAGTTTCAGGTTACACACGTTATGGGCTGGCCCTCTGTACAAGCCTGTTATATGGCAGTGATCGCGAACAGAGTCACAGCCCAGTTTTTTCTTGCACACATGACAGTGAGTTGCAGCCTTATGTGCCCTTCTATCCTCCCGAGTCATCAGCATAGAGACAGGCTTGGACAGAACTGCTTTGATCTTTTGCTCCTCCTGCTGCAGAGCCTGTAAGAACTTCTCCACAGCATCGCTTCCTCTGTAAACCACAGGGGGTTCGGTCTTACCGTCACAACGAACAACCACATAGCCGTAGCCGCATCCTTGGTGTTCCTGCGTTCTCTGCGTGTTGCTCTTACCAGGATTAAGCGCAGGACCTGGAAGCTTCACTGTGAGCGCTTCAAAGTCAGCATAGATGACGTAGGGTGCAGCAAGCTGTTTCTGCCAGTTCTGGAAGGATAATATGTTCTTCCCTTCCTCAGGCATATCCACTCGCACAACAGTTTGCTCTATCCCCATACACTCAGGCTTATGCGCCAGGAGCAGACCCTCTGAGGTATATCCATGCAGAGATAGCTCACAGAAGAACTTGCGCTCTTTATGTTTTGTTTGGTCATACAGCAAGCGGTTCAGGTCTTTGATTTGCGTGTAATGAAACTTACCGTCCTTCTCAATCAGCATGAGGTTTATACGGGTACCAGAGTGCTTACTGATGCGGTGTACGATAGTGGTCTTCCCATCCCAGCCAAAAACGTTCAAGGCTAGGTTAGCATGCTTTTCTATCTTCTCAACATGCGACACCGGTGTAGGATATTCTACACCTGCACCCTCCAGCAGATCTACGAGCCACTAAATGTTATATTTTGATGGTCGCTGTGGGTTCTTGGCTACCGGGTGCAGAGCGGCTACAACAGCCCATAGAATGCAGAAGTCGTCCCAGTTCTTTACATTTATGATGGCTGCTTAGCCGCCAGCGCAGCCGGAAGTCGCAGGTAGGAGCCACCCTTCAACGGTTGGTAGTTGGCAATATCAATCCACAGAGTTGTGACCGCCTCAAACTCCCAGCCAGAACCTTGGTTGGTCCACTTCTCCAACCGCTCTTGGATATTAACAACACTCTGGTCCAACGCAACATCCATGCCTTCTGAGGAGAGAACCACCTGCTGCTTATTACGCAACACAGGCTCAAAATACTCAGTGCTGTCATCATCGGCGTGCTTGGAGAGTCTTACCTTAAGGGCAAAGGGGGTGAGAGACTCAGGAACGTCATCACCATCCACGCAAATAGTTTTTAACAGCCCACTTAGTCTTCTTGAAGGCAAGACGCGCTGTGGGGACTGGGGACTGGGTTGTGGGGGGGATGCATGGGGCAGGGAAAGGTCTGCGTGGGGCAGGGACTGGTCTGCGTGGGGCAGCAGTGGGGACAGGGGTGCGTGCCACCCCAGCCTTTAATCTAGCCAACATCTCCTTGTATGTATGGTCATATTCATTACGCACTTGGAGTGTTTTGAGGGCAACCTTAGAGCGTGGATAAGGAGGCTTAAAACCGTGAATTGAAACATAATCGTTTTGGGCTTCACGTGCCCGCTGATTATGAGTCATGTTTACTATACCGTTCCATTAGTCTAAAAGAGAATTCGTTGATACACAAAAGGCAATGACAATACAGCGACCGGACTTTGACCTACGCAGTAAGCACCCGTCTCTGACAAGGTGCCACCCTTCGTCGCACATAGGCCTGACCGCCAAACCATGTTGTTGACAGCGCCACAAGATTTCTATTTTTATACAGTGGGGAATCCCCGTTCAGTGGCGTCGACTGGCGAGTCAGTGTCCCCAGCTATAGGCCGTTGTGAAGCAATTTTTTTCTTTTGACGAAGAAGACTGTGGTTAACTTTATCGAACCCACAATCCATACACAATCCTACCTTATTATTTTTTATAGCCTTCTGACAACGCGTACAAAGACGATTAATGACACCATGTTTTATCTTATATCTGTGTAAATTACAAAACTCTTGCTCTTGCGTACAGGGCCTGTTACAGGGGTCTTTCTTCCCGAGTAATATCCATGGGCACTTATTGTCAAATCCTACCATTGTTATATATATAGATATCTATTAGTCTAATTGATAATACCGTCTGGCGGCAACTGGGTATCGGACGGCACCACAAGCAACTCCTCCTTTACAAAGCCACGGAGAGGTCCATCCAACAAATAGTACAGGATCACCAGATTTAGTGACAAAGCTTCCAATCCGGTAAACATTGAGTGACCACACAGGGTCAGTGGCCCGCCGACGCTGGTCTTGCTCTGCCTCACCAGGCTGGTAGAGGTAGCGAACGCCAACATCAGAGGGAAGCTTTTGCTCTTTGACCCCCAGAGGGCGCCCTGGTACGACTGCAGATGGCTTTTGTGCAACTCGTTTTGCCTTTATATCATCTTTAGGTTTTTTTCCAGTCAAGCGGGTCACCTCATTATTTATCGCAGAGACTACAGCCTGCAGTCGAGAAACCCACTCAGTCGATCGTTTTCCAGTATCCCTTAACTCTACGGCATACTGGTGACCAAAGAGTCGCTCAGCCAGGGTTCGGTTAAAGCGTTCCACTATACCCTGATCTCGATG
>JAXDRA010000462.1:0-29342 GCA_034190875.2 Urechis unicinctus | reverse complement strand
TTCCATCCAATTACATGACCCATGACAGACAATGGCAAATATTAGCTATGCTTTTTGGGATTCGAACCCACGCCTCCGAAGAGACTGGTGCCTAAAACCAGCGCCTTAGACCACTCGGCCACGCTACCTCTATGCAGAAAAATGTGGTGCTATTGGTAGGATGACTCAGCTCATTACCAAGGAGCCACTGCTTAGACAAATGATATTTCTCATGTGTTTGGTAAAGCTGTAGTTGAATGAGTTGACATGATTTCTTTGGAGTGCTAGTTTGGAGTCATCATCCAGATTACATGCATATTTGGGCAGAGTACTAGCGTTGATTTTATGAACGTTACGTCAGGAGGACTAATTGATAGTTGATAGTGCTGGTAGGCAAATTAGATTGACCTTCCATTTGTATGTTTTTCATAGTCTTTGGTGTTCATCTTTGTCTGCAAATGTACAGCTTAGGCGGAAAGGGATTTTTGTTCCAAACTCTAAATGCTTTTGATTTCATGGTAAGAAATACGATTGAAGAGAATCAAAGTTGCTGTTGATATATTGATATATGATCTTGGATAATATAATGTAGGTCTATAGAATGAAATTAACAGCGCTGGCATTGGAGCTCATGCTCCCGAAAATACTGATGTCTTGCACCAGCGCTTAGGACTGCTCGGACAGGGTTCCATCCAATTACATGACCCATGACAGACAATGGCAAATATTAGCTATGCTTTCGCAGTTTGTCTTACTATTGGATGACAAATGAGAACATGTGGCATCGATCCCTGTTTTCTAAAGAAAGTATGATAAAAATATAACAGCTCTTTATCACTTGATCATATTGTCAAGCGAGAAGATTGGTGATGCAAAGGCCGAAATGTGTATCAGCAACTTAATATTTCTTGTCATGCTTGCAAAAGAAAAGTTGGCAGCGGTGGGATTCGAACCCACGCCTCCGAAGAGACTGGTGCCTAAAACCAGCGCCTTAGACCACTCGGCCACGCTACCTGTATGCCGAAAAGATGTGGTGCTATTGGTAGGATGACTCAGCTCATATACAAGGAGCCACATACGAATGATATTTCTTATGTGTTTGGTAAAAGCTGGAGTTGAATGAGTTGATACGATATCTTCGGTGTGTGCTAGTTTGGAGTCATCATCCAGATTACATGCATATTGGGGCACAGCACTAGCGTTGATTTTATGAACACCAGGAAGTATGATAAAAAAATAACTGCACATTTGCAGTACTGCAAGACTCGGTACAGTCTGGAATTCTTCGAATGTAATTCTTTGCATGTTCGTTTACAGTTTATGGTACATGTACACGTCAAAAGATCAGCTTCATTTAATACAACCTATTGTTGCAACATCGGAAAACATAAATTGCAAATTTGAACATTGCTGTTCGTCAATCGCTATAGTATGGTGCTTTGTAAGCTGAAATTTCTGAATGCCTTGAATTGACCATTTCATTTCATTACTTGTCATGACTTAAGTCATTACTGCTGACAGAAAATCAAAATCGTCACTTATTCTTGATATAATGTACAATGTGTCATAACCTTTGTAATGTTACTCTGCATAATACGAATTGCCGTTATCTTGTCATATGAAATAGCCATGTTTCATACCTGAAGGAAAAGGTGGGTATTGGGGCCTTTGCTATTTCAAAACAAAGCGAGAAGATTGCTGATACAATAGCTAAATTGTGTCAGCGACTGAATATTATTTGTTATGCTTGCAAAAGCTTATTTGGCAGCGGTGGGATTCGAACCCACGCCTCCGAAGAGACTGGTGCCTAAAACCAGCGCCTTAGACCACTCGGCCACGCTACCTCTATGCAGAAAAATGTGGTGCTATTGGTAGGATGACTCAGCTCATTACCAAGGAGCCACTGCTTAGACAAATGATATTTCTCATGTGTTTGGTAAAGCTGTAGTTGAATGAGTTGACATGATTTCTTTGGAGTGCTAGTTTGGAGTCATCATCCAGATTACATGCATATTTGGGCAGAGTACTAGCGTTGATTTTATGAACGTTACGTCAGGAGGACTAATTGATAGTGCTGGTAGGCAAATTAGATTGACCTTCCATTTGTATGTTTTTCATAGTCTTTGGTGTTCATCTTTGTCTGCAAATGTACAGCTTAGGCGGAAAGGGATTTTGTTCCAAACTCTAAATGCTTTTGATTTCATGGTAAGAAATACGATTGAAGAGAATCAAAGTTGCTGTTGATATATTGATATATGATCTTGGATAATATAATGTAGGTCTATAGAATGAAATTAACAGCGCTGGCATTGGAGCTCATGCTCCCGAAAATACTGATGTCTTGCACCAGCGCTTAGGACTGCTCGGACAGGGTTCCATCCAATTACATGACCCATGACAGACAATGGCAAATATTAGCTATGCTTTCGCAGTTTGTCTTACTATTGGATGACAAATGAGAACATGTGGCATCGATCCCTGTTTTCTAAAGAAAGTATGATAAAAATATAACAGCTCTTTATCACTTGATCATATTGTCAAGCGAGAAGATTGGTGATGCAAAGGCCGAATTGTATCAGCAACTTAATATTTCTTGTCATGCTTGCAAAAGAAAAGTTGGCAGCGGTGGGATTCGAACCCACGCCTCCGAAGAGACTGGTGCCTAAAACCAGCGCCTTAGACCACTCGGCCACGCTACCTGTATGCCGAAAAGATGTGGTGCTATTGGTAGGATGACTCAGCTCATATACAAGGAGCCACATACGAATGATATTTCTTATGTGTTTGGTAAAAGCTGGAGTTGAATGAGTTGATACGATATCTTCGGTGTGCTAGTTTGGAGTCATCATCCAGATTACATGCATATTGGGGCACAGCACTAGCGTTGATTTTATGAACACCAGGAAGTATGATAAAAAAATAACTGCACATTTGCAGTACTGCAAGACTCGGTACAGTCTGGAATTCTTCGAATGTAATTCTTTGCATGTTCGTTTACAGTTTATGGTACATGTACACGTCAAAAGATCAGCTTCATTTAATACAACCTATTGTTGCAACATCGGAAAACATAAATTGCAAATTTGAACATTGCTGTTCGTCAATCGCTATAGTATGGTGCTTTGTAAGCTGAAATTTCTGAATGCCTTGAATTGACCATTTCATTTCATTACTTGTCATGACTTAAGTCATTACTGCTGACAGAAAATCAAAAATCGTCACTTATTCTTGATATAATGTACAATGTGTCATAACCTTTGTAATGTTACTCTGCATAATACGAATTGCCGTTATCTTGTCATATGAAATAGCCATGTTTCATACCTGAAGGAAAAGGTGGGTATTGGGGCCTTTGCTATTTCAAAACAAAGCGAGAAGATTGCTGATACAATAGCTAAATTGTGTCAGCGACTGAATATTATTTGTTATGCTTGCAAAAGCTTATTTGGCAGCGGTGGGATTCGAACCCACGCCTCCGAAGAGACTGGTGCCTAAAACCAGCGCCTTAGACCACTCGGCCACGCTACCTCTATGCAGAAAAATGTGGTGCTATTGGTAGGATGACTCAGCTCATTACCAAGGAGCCACTGCTTAGACAAATGATATTTCTCATGTGTTTGGTAAAGCTGTAGTTGAATGAGTTGACATGATTTCTTTGGAGTGCTAGTTTGGAGTCATCATCCAGATTACATGCATATTTGGGCAGAGTACTAGCGTTGATTTTATGAACGTTACGTCAGGAGGACTAATTGATAGTGCTGGTAGGCAAATTAGATTGACCTTCCATTTGTATGTTTTTCATAGTCTTTGGTGTTCATCTTTGTCTGCAAATGTACAGCTTAGGCGGAAAGGGATTTTGTTCCAAACTCTAAATGCTTTTGATTTCATGGTAAGAAATACGATTGAAGAGAATCAAAGTTGCTGTTGATATATTGATATATGATCTTGGATAATATAATGTAGGTCTATAGAATGAAATTAACAGCGCTGGCATTGGAGCTCATGCTCCCGAAAATACTGATGTCTTGCACCAGCGCTTAGGACTGCTCGGACAGGGTTCCATCCAATTACATGACCCATGACAGACAATGGCAAATATTAGCTATGCTTTCGCAGTTTGTCTTACTATTGGATGACAAATGAGAACATGTGGCATCGATCCCTGTTTTCTAAAGAAAGTATGATAAAAATATAACAGCTCTTTATCACTTGATCATATTGTCAAGCGAGAAGATTGGTGATGCAAAGGCCGAATTGTATCAGCAACTTAATATTTCTTGTCATGCTTGCAAAAGAAAAGTTGGCAGCGGTGGGATTCGAACCCACGCCTCCGAAGAGACTGGTGCCTAAAACCAGCGCCTTAGACCACTCGGCCACGCTACCTGTATGCCGAAAAGATGTGGTGCTATTGGTAGGATGACTCAGCTCATATACAAGGAGCCACATACGAATGATATTTCTTATGTGTTTGGTAAAAGCTGGAGTTGAATGAGTTGATACGATATCTTCGGTGTGCTAGTTTGGAGTCATCATCCAGATTACATGCATATTGGGGCACAGCACTAGCGTTGATTTTATGAACACCAGGAAGTATGATAAAAAAAAAAACTGCACATTTGCAGTACTGCAAGACTCGGTACAGTCTGGAATTCTTCGAATGTAATTCTTTGCATGTTCGTTTACAGTTTATGGTACATGTACACGTCAAAAGATCAGCTTCATTTAATACAACCTATTGTTGCAACATCGGAAAACATAAATTGCAAATTTGAACATTGCTGTTCGTCAATCGCTATAGTATGGTGCTTTGTAAGCTGAAATTTCTGAATGCCTTGAATTGACCATTTCATTTCATTACTTGTCATGACTTAAGTCATTACTGCTGACAGAAAATCAAAAAAATGTCACTTATTCTTGATATAATGTACAATGTGTCATAACCTTTGTAATGTTACTCTGCATAATACGAATTGCCGTTATCTTGTCATATGAAATAGCCATGTTTCATACCTGAAGGAAAAGGTGGGTATTGGGGCCTTTGCTATTTCAAAACAAAGCGAGAAGATTGCTGATACAATAGCTAAATTGTGTCAGCGACTGAATATTATTTGTTATGCTTGCAAAAGCTTATTTGGCAGCGGTGGGATTCGAACCCACGCCTCCGAAGAGACTGGTGCCTAAAACCAGCGCCTTAGACCACTCGGCCACGCTACCTCTATGCAGAAAAATGTGGTGCTATTGGTAGGATGACTCAGCTCATTACCAAGGAGCCACTGCTTAGACAAATGATATTTCTCATGTGTTTGGTAAAGCTGTAGTTGAATGAGTTGACATGATTTCTTTGGAGTGCTAGTTTGGAGTCATCATCCAGATTACATGCATATTTGGGCAGAGTACTAGCGTTGATTTTATGAACGTTACGTCAGGAGGACTAATTGATAGTGCTGGTAGGCAAATTAGATTGACCTTCCATTTGTATGTTTTTTCATAGTCTTTGGTGTTCATCTTTGTCTGCAAATGTACAGCTTAGGCGGAAAGGGATTTTGTTCCAAACTCTAAATGCTTTTGATTTCATGGTAAGAAATACGATTGAAGAGAATCAAAGTTGCTGTTGATATATTGATATATGATCTTGGATAATATAATGTAGGTCTATAGAATGAAATTAACAGCGCTGGCATTGGAGCTCATGCTCCCGAAAAATACTGATGTCTTGCACCAGCGCTTAGGACTGCTCGGACAGGGTTCCATCCAATTACATGACCCATGACAGACAATGGCAAATATTAGCTATGCTTTCGCAGTTTGTCTTACTATTGGATGACAAATGAGAACATGTGGCATCGATCCCTGTTTTCTAAAGAAAGTATGATAAAAATATAACAGCTCTTTATCACTTGATCATATTGTCAAGCGAGAAGATTGGTGATGCAAAGGCCGAATTGTATCAGCAACTTAATATTTCTTGTCATGCTTGCAAAAGAAAAGTTGGCAGCGGTGGGATTCGAACCCACGCCTCCGAAGAGACTGGTGCCTAAAACCAGCGCCTTAGACCACTCGGCCACGCTACCTGTATGCCGAAAAGATGTGGTGCTATTGGTAGGATGACTCAGCTCATATACAAGGAGCCACATACGAATGATATTTCTTATGTGTTTGGTAAAAGCTGGAGTTGAATGAGTTGATACGATATCTTCGGTGTGCTAGTTTGGAGTCATCATCCAGATTACATGCATATTGGGGCACAGCACTAGCGTTGATTTTATGAACACCAGGAAGTATGATAAAAAAAAATAACTGCACATTTGCAGTACTGCAAGACTCGGTACAGTCTGGAATTCTTCGAATGTAATTCTTTGCATGTTCGTTTACAGTTTATGGTACATGTACACGTCAAAAGATCAGCTTCATTTAATACAACCTATTGTTGCAACATCGGAAAACATAAATTGCAAATTTGAACATTGCTGTTCGTCAATCGCTATAGTATGGTGCTTTGTAAGCTGAAATTTCTGAATGCCTTGAATTGACCATTTCATTTCATTACTTGTCATGACTTAAGTCATTACTGCTGACAGAAAATCAAAATCGTCACTTATTCTTGATATAATGTACAATGTGTCATAACCTTTGTAATGTTACTCTGCATAATACGAATTGCCGTTATCTTGTCATATGAAATAGCCATGTTTCATACCTGAAGGAAAAGGTGGGTATTGGGGCCTTTGCTATTTCAAAACAAAGCGAGAAGATTGCTGATACAATAGCTAAATTGTGTCAGCGACTGAATATTATTTGTTATGCTTGCAAAAGCTTATTTGGCAGCGGTGGGATTCGAACCCACGCCTCCGAAGAGACTGGTGCCTAAAACCAGCGCCTTAGACCACTCGGCCACGCTACCTCTATGCAGAAAAATGTGGTGCTATTGGTAGGATGACTCAGCTCATTACCAAGGAGCCACTGCTTAGACAAATGATATTTCTCATGTGTTTGGTAAAGCTGTAGTTGAATGAGTTGACATGATTTCTTTGGAGTGCTAGTTTGGAGTCATCATCCAGATTACATGCATATTTGGGCAGAGTACTAGCGTTGATTTTATGAACGTTACGTCAGGAGGACTAATTGATAGTGCTGGTAGGCAAATTAGATTGACCTTCCATTTGTATGTTTTTCATAGTCTTTGGTGTTCATCTTTGTCTGCAAATGTACAGCTTAGGCGGAAAGGGATTTTGTTCCAAACTCTAAATGCTTTTGATTTCATGGTAAGAAATACGATTGAAGAGAATCAAAGTTGCTGTTGATATATTGATATATGATCTTGGATAATATAATGTAGGTCTATAGAATGAAATTAACAGCGCTGGCATTGGAGCTCATGCTCCCGAAAATACTGATGTCTTGCACCAGCGCTTAGGACTGCTCGGACAGGGTTCCATCCAATTACATGACCCATGACAGACAATGGCAAATATTAGCTATGCTTTCGCAGTTTGTCTTACTATTGGATGACAAATGAGAACATGTGGCATCGATCCCTGTTTTCTAAAGAAAGTATGATAAAAATATAACAGCTCTTTATCACTTGATCATATTGTCAAGCGAGAAGATTGGTGATGCAAAGGCCGAATTGTATCAGCAACTTAATATTTCTTGTCATGCTTGCAAAAGAAAAGTTGGCAGCGGTGGGATTCGAACCCACGCCTCCGAAGAGACTGGTGCCTAAAACCAGCGCCTTAGACCACTCGGCCACGCTACCTGTATGCCGAAAAGATGTGGTGCTATTGGTAGGATGACTCAGCTCATATACAAGGAGCCACATACGAATGATATTTCTTATGTGTTTGGTAAAAGCTGGAGTTGAATGAGTTGATACGATATCTTCGGTGTGCTAGTTTGGAGTCATCATCCAGATTACATGCATATTGGGGCACAGCACTAGCGTTGATTTTATGAACACCAGGAAGTATGATAAAAAAAAATAACTGCACATTTGCAGTACTGCAAGACTCGGTACAGTCTGGAATTCTTCGAATGTAATTCTTTGCATGTTCGTTTACAGTTTATGGTACATGTACACGTCAAAAGATCAGCTTCATTTAATACAACCTATTGTTGCAACATCGGAAAACATAAATTGCAAATTTGAACATTGCTGTTCGTCAATCGCTATAGTATGGTGCTTTGTAAGCTGAAATTTCTGAATGCCTTGAATTGACCATTTCATTTCATTACTTGTCATGACTTAAGTCATTACTGCTGACAGAAAATCAAAATCGTCACTTATTCTTGATATAATGTACAATGTGTCATAACCTTTGTAATGTTACTCTGCATAATACGAATTGCCGTTATCTTGTCATATGAAATAGCCATGTTTCATACCTGAAGGAAAAGGTGGGTATTGGGGCCTTTGCTATTTCAAAACAAAGCGAGAAGATTGCTGATACAATAGCTAAATTGTGTCAGCGACTGAATATTATTTGTTATGCTTGCAAAAGCTTATTTGGCAGCGGTGGGATTCGAACCCACGCCTCCGAAGAGACTGGTGCCTAAAACCAGCGCCTTAGACCACTCGGCCACGCTACCTCTATGCAGAAAAATGTGGTGCTATTGGTAGGATGACTCAGCTCATTACCAAGGAGCCACTGCTTAGACAAATGATATTTCTCATGTGTTTGGTAAAGCTGTAGTTGAATGAGTTGACATGATTTCTTTGGAGTGCTAGTTTGGAGTCATCATCCAGATTACATGCATATTTGGGCAGAGTACTAGCGTTGATTTTATGAACGTTACGTCAGGAGGACTAATTGATAGTGCTGGTAGGCAAATTAGATTGACCTTCCATTTGTATGTTTTTCATAGTCTTTGGTGTTCATCTTTGTCTGCAAATGTACAGCTTAGGCGGAAAGGGATTTTTGTTCCAAACTCTAAATGCTTTTGATTTCATGGTAAGAAATACGATTGAAGAGAATCAAAGTTGCTGTTGATATATTGATATATGATCTTGGATAATATAATGTAGGTCTATAGAATGAAATTAACAGCGCTGGCATTGGAGCTCATGCTCCCGAAAATACTGATGTCTTGCACCAGCGCTTAGGACTGCTCGGACAGGGTTCCATCCAATTACATGACCCATGACAGACAATGGCAAATATTAGCTATGCTTTCGCAGTTTGTCTTACTATTGGATGACAAATGAGAACATGTGGCATCGATCCCTGTTTTCTAAAGAAAGTATGATAAAAATATAACAGCTCTTTATCACTTGATCATATTGTCAAGCGAGAAGATTGGTGATGCAAAGGCCGAATTGTATCAGCAACTTAATATTTCTTGTCATGCTTGCAAAAGAAAAGTTGGCAGCGGTGGGATTCGAACCCACGCCTCCGAAGAGACTGGTGCCTAAAACCAGCGCCTTAGACCACTCGGCCACGCTACCTGTATGCCGAAAAGATGTGGTGCTATTGGTAGGATGACTCAGCTCATATACAAGGAGCCACATACGAATGATATTTCTTATGTGTTTGGTAAAAAAGCTGGAGTTGAATGAGTTGATACGATATCTTCGGTGTGCTAGTTTGGAGTCATCATCCAGATTACATGCATATTGGGGCACAGCACTAGCGTTGATTTTATGAACACCAGGAAGTATGATAAAAAAATAACTGCACATTTGCAGTACTGCAAGACTCGGTACAGTCTGGAATTCTTCGAATGTAATTCT
This sequence comes from Urechis unicinctus, assembly GCA_034190875.2. NCBI lineage: Eukaryota > Metazoa > Annelida > Polychaeta > Xenopneusta > Urechidae > Urechis > Urechis unicinctus. The sequence goes on along the minus strand of JAXDRA010000462.1, from coordinate 19,636 downwards.
TTGCATGTTCGTTTACAGTTTATGGTACATGTACACGTCAAAAGATCAGCTTCATTTAATACAACCTATTGTTGCAACATCGGAAAACATAAATTGCAAATTTGAACATTGCTGTTCGTCAATCGCTATAGTATGGTGCTTTGTAAGCTGAAATTTCTGAATGCCTTGAATTGACCATTTCATTTCATTACTTGTCATGACTTAAGTCATTACTGCTGACAGAAAATCAAAATCGTCACTTATTCTTGATATAATGTACAATGTGTCATAACCTTTGTAATGTTACTCTGCATAATACGAATTGCCGTTATCTTGTCATATGAAATAGCCATGTTTCATACCTGAAGGAAAAGGTGGGTATTGGGGCCTTTGCTATTTCAAAACAAAGCGAGAAGATTGCTGATACAATAGCTAAATTGTGTCAGCGACTGAATATTATTTGTTATGCTTGCAAAAGCTTATTTGGCAGCGGTGGGATTCGAACCCACGCCTCCGAAGAGACTGGTGCCTAAAACCAGCGCCTTAGACCACTCGGCCACGCTACCTCTATGCAGAAAAATGTGGTGCTATTGGTAGGATGACTCAGCTCATTACCAAGGAGCCACTGCTTAGACAAATGATATTTCTCATGTGTTTGGTAAAGCTGTAGTTGAATGAGTTGACATGATTTCTTTGGAGTGCTAGTTTGGAGTCAGTCATCATCCAGATTACATGCATATTTGGGCAGAGTACTAGCGTTGATTTTATGAACGTTACGTCAGGAGGACTAATTGATAGTGCTGGTAGGCAAATTAGATTGACCTTCCATTTGTATGTTTTTCATAGTCTTTGGTGTTCATCTTTGTCTGCAAATGTACAGCTTAGGCGGAAAGGGATTTTGTTCCAAACTCTAAATGCTTTTGATTTCATGGTAAGAAATACGATTGAAGAGAATCAAAGTTGCTGTTGATATATTGATATATGATCTTGGATAATATAATGTAGGTCTATAGAATGAAATTAACAGCGCTGGCATTGGAGCTCATGCTCCCGAAAATACTGATGTCTTGCACCAGCGCTTAGGACTGCTCGGACAGGGTTCCATCCAATTACATGACCCATGACAGACAATGGCAAATATTAGCTATGCTTTCGCAGTTTGTCTTACTATTGGATGACAAATGAGAACATGTGGCATCGATCCCTGTTTTCTAAAGAAAGTATGATAAAAATATAACAGCTCTTTATCACTTGATCATATTGTCAAGCGAGAAGATTGGTGATGCAAAGGCCGAATTGTATCAGCAACTTAATATTTCTTGTCATGCTTGCAAAAGAAAAGTTGGCAGCGGTGGGATTCGAACCCACGCCTCCGAAGAGACTGGTGCCTAAAACCAGCGCCTTAGACCACTCGGCCACGCTACCTGTATGCCGAAAAGATGTGGTGCTATTGGTAGGATGACTCAGCTCATATACAAGGAGCCACATACGAATGATATTTCTTATGTGTTTGGTAAAAGCTGGAGTTGAATGAGTTGATACGATATCTTCGGTGTGCTAGTTTGGAGTCATCATCCAGATTACATGCATATTGGGGCACAGCACTAGCGTTGATTTTATGAACACCAGGAAGTATGATAAAAAAATAACTGCACATTTGCAGTACTGCAAGACTCGGTACAGTCTGGAATTCTTCGAATGTAATTCTTTGCATGTTCGTTTACAGTTTATGGTACATGTACACGTCAAAAGATCAGCTTCATTTAATACAACCTATTGTTGCAACATCGGAAAACATAAATTGCAAATTTGAACATTGCTGTTCGTCAATCGCTATAGTATGGTGCTTTGTAAGCTGAAATTTCTGAATGCCTTGAATTGACCATTTCATTTCATTACTTGTCATGACTTAAGTCATTACTGCTGACAGAAAATCAAAATCGTCACTTATTCTTGATATAATGTACAATGTGTCATAACCTTTGTAATGTTACTCTGCATAATACGAATTGCCGTTATCTTGTCATATGAAATAGCCATGTTTCATACCTGAAGGAAAAGGTGGGTATTGGGGCCTTTGCTATTTCAAAACAAAGCGAGAAGATTGCTGATACAATAGCTAAATTGTGTCAGCGACTGAATATTATTTGTTATGCTTGCAAAAGCTTATTTGGCAGCGGTGGGATTCGAACCCACGCCTCCGAAGAGACTGGTGCCTAAACCAGCGCCTTAGACCACTCGGCCACGCTACCTCTATGCAGAAAAATGTGGTGCTATTGGTAGGATGACTCAGCTCATTACCAAGGAGCCACTGCTTAGACAAATGATATTTCTCATGTGTTTGGTAAAGCTGTAGTTGAATGAGTTGACATGATTTCTTTGGAGTGCTAGTTTGGAGTCATCATCCAGATTACATGCATATTTGGGCAGAGTACTAGCGTTGATTTTATGAACGTTACGTCAGGAGGACTAATTGATAGTGCTGGTAGGCAAATTAGATTGACCTTCCATTTGTATGTTTTTCATAGTCTTTGGTGTTCATCTTTGTCTGCAAATGTACAGCTTAGGCGGAAAGGGATTTTGTTCCAAACTCTAAATGCTTTTGATTTCATGGTAAGAAATACGATTGAAGAGAATCAAAGTTGCTGTTGATATATTGATATATGATCTTGGATAATATAATGTAGGTCTATAGAATGAAATTAACAGCGCTGGCATTGGAGCTCATGCTCCCGAAAATACTGATGTCTTGCACCAGCGCTTAGGACTGCTCGGACAGGGTTCCATCCAATTACATGACCCATGACAGACAATGGCAAATATTAGCTATGCTTTCGCAGTTTGTCTTACTATTGGATGACAAATGAGAACATGTGGCATCGATCCCTGTTTTCTAAAGAAAGTATGATAAAATATATAACAGCTCTTTATCACTTGATCATATTGTCAAGCGAGAAGATTGGTGATGCAAAGGCCGAATTGTATCAGCAACTTAATATTTCTTGTCATGCTTGCAAAAGAAAAGTTGGCAGCGGTGGGATTCGAACCCACGCCTCCGAAGAGACTGGTGCCTAAAACCAGCGCCTTAGACCACTCGGCCACGCTACCTGTATGCCGAAAAGATGTGGTGCTATTGGTAGGATGACTCAGCTCATATACAAGGAGCCACATACGAATGATATTTCTTATGTGTTTGGTAAAAAAAGCTGGAGTTGAATGAGTTGATGACGACGTATCTTCGGTGTGCTAGTTTGGAGTCATCATCCAGATTACATGCATATTGGGGCACAGCACTAGCGTTGATTTTATGAACACCAGGAAGTATGATAAAAAAATAACTGCACATTTGCAGTACTGCAAGACTCGGTACAGTCTGGAATTCTTCGAATGTAATTCTTTGCATGTTCGTTTACAGTTTATGGTACATGTACACGTCAAAAGATCAGCTTCATTTAATACAACCTATTGTTGCAACATCGGAAAACATAAATTGCAAATTTGAACATTGCTGTTCGTCAATCGCTATAGTATGGTGCTTTGTAAGCTGAAATTTCTGAATGCCTTGAATTGACCATTTCATTTCATTACTTGTCATGACTTAAGTCATTACTGCTGACAGAAAATCAAAATCGTCACTTATTCTTGATATAATGTACAATGTGTCATAACCTTTGTAATGTTACTCTGCATAATACGAATTGCCGTTATCTTGTCATATGAAATAGCCATGTGTTTCATACCTGAAGGAAAAGGTGGGTATTGGGGCCTTTGCTATTTCAAAACAAAGCGAGAAGATTGCTGATACAATAGCTAAATTGTGTCAGCGACTGAATATTATTTGTTATGCTTGCAAAAGCTTATTTGGCAGCGGTGGGATTCGAACCCACGCCTCCGAAGAGACTGGTGCCTAAAACCAGCGCCTTAGACCACTCGGCCACGCTACCTCTATGCAGAAAAATGTGGTGCTATTGGTAGGATGACTCAGCTCATTACCAAGGAGCCACTGCTTAGACAAATGATATTTCTCATGTGTTTGGTAAAGCTGTAGTTGAATGAGTTGACATGATTTCTTTGGAGTGCTAGTTTGGAGTCATCATCCAGATTACATGCATATTTGGGCAGAGTACTAGCGTTGATTTTATGAACGTTACGTCAGGAGGACTAATTGATAGTGCTGGTAGGCAAATTAGATTGACCTTCCATTTGTATGTTTTTCATAGTCTTTGGTGTTTCTTTGTCTGCAAATGTACAGCTTAGGCGGAAAGGGATTTTGTTCCAAACTCTAAATGCTTTTGATTTCATGGTAAGAAATACGATTGAAGAGAATCAAAGTTGCTGTTGATATATTGATATATGATCTTGGATAATATAATGTAGGTCTATAGAATGAAATTAACAGCGCTGGCATTGGAGCTCATGCTCCCGAAAATACTGATGTCTTGCACCAGCGCTTAGGACTGCTCGGACAGGGTTCCATCCAATTACATGACCCATGACAGACAATGGCAAATATTAGCTATGCTTTCGCAGTTTGTCTTACTATTGGATGACAAATGAGAACATGTGGCATCGATCCCTGTTTTCTAAAGAAAGTATGATAAAAAATATAACAGCTCTTTATCACTTGATCATATTGTCAAGCGAGAAGATTGGTGATGCAAAGGCCGAATTGTATCAGCAACTTAATATTTCTTGTCATGCTTGCAAAAGAAAAGTTGGCAGCGGTGGGATTCGAACCCACGCCTCCGAAGAGACTGGTGCCTAAAACCAGCGCCTTAGACCACTCGGCCACGCTACCTGTATGCCGAAAAGATGTGGTGCTATTGGTAGGATGACTCAGCTCATATACAAGGAGCCACATACGAATGATATTTCTTATGTGTTTGGTAAAAGCTGGAGTTGAATGAGTTGATACGATATCTTCGGTGTGCTAGTTTGGAGTCATCATCCAGATTACATGCATATTGGGGCACAGCACTAGCGTTGATTTTATGAACACCAGGAAGTATGATAAAAAAATAACTGCACATTTGCAGTACTGCAAGACTCGGTACAGTCTGGAATTCTTCGAATGTAATTCTTTGCATGTTCGTTTACAGTTTATGGTACATGTACACGTCAAAAGATCAGCTTCATTTAATACAACCTATTGTTGCAACATCGGAAAACATAAATTGCAAATTTGAACATTGCTGTTCGTCAATCGCTATAGTATGGTGCTTTGTAAGCTGAAATTTCTGAATGCCTTGAATTGACCATTTCATTTCATTACTTGTCATGACTTAAGTCATTACTGCTGACAGAAAATCAAAATCGTCACTTATTCTTGATATAATGTACAATGTGTCATAACCTTTGTAATGTTACTCTGCATAATACGAATTGCCGTTATCTTGTCATATGAAATAGCCATGTTTCATACCTGAAGGAAAAGGTGGGTATTGGGGCCTTTGCTATTTCAAAAAAAAGCGAGAAGATTGCTGATACAATAGCTAAATTGTGTCAGCGACTGAATATTATTTGTTATGCTTGCAAAAGCTTATTTGGCAGCGGTGGGATTCGAACCCACGCCTCCGAAGAGACTGGTGCCTAAAACCAGCGCCTTAGACCACTCGGCCACGCTACCTCTATGCAGAAAAAAAATGGTGCTATTGGTAGGATGACTCAGCTCATTACCAAGGAGCCACTGCTTAGACAAATGATATTTCTCATGTGTTTGGTAAAGCTGTAGTTGAATGAGTTGACATGATTTCTTTGGAGTGCTAGTTTGGAGTCATCATCCAGATTACATGCATATTTGGGCAGAGTACTAGCGTTGATTTTATGAACGTTACGTCAGGAGGACTAATTGATAGTGCTGGTAGGCAAATTAGATTGACCTTCCATTTGTATGTTTTTCATAGTCTTTGGTGTTCATCTTTGTCTGCAAATGTACAGCTTAGGCGGAAAGGGATTTTGTTCCAAACTCTAAATGCTTTTGATTTCATGGTAAGAAATACGATTGAAGAGAATCAAAGTTGCTGTTGATATATTGATATATGATCTTGGATAATATAATGTAGGTCTATAGAATGAAATTAACAGCGCTGGCATTGGAGCTCATGCTCCCGAAAATACTGATGTCTTGCACCAGCGCTTAGGACTGCTCGGACAGGGTTCCATCCAATTACATGACCCATGACAGACAATGGCAAATATTAGCTATGCTTTCGCAGTTTGTCTTACTATTGGATGACAAATGAGAACATGTGGCATCGATCCCTGTTTTCTAAAGAAAGTATGATAAAAATATAACAGCTCTTTATCACTTGATCATATTGTCAAGCGAGAAGATTGGTGATGCAAAGGCCGAATTGTATCAGCAACTTAATATTTCTTGTCATGCTTGCAAAAGAAAAGTTGGCAGCGGTGGGATTCGAACCCACGCCTCCGAAGAGACTGGTGCCTAAAACCAGCGCCTTAGACCACTCGGCCACGCTACCTGTATGCCGAAAAGATGTGGTGCTATTGGTAGGATGACTCAGCTCATATACAAGGAGCCACATACGAATGATATTTCTTATGTGTTTGGTAAAAGCTGGAGTTGAATGAGTTGATACGATATCTTCGGTGTGCTAGTTTGGAGTCATCATCCAGATTACATGCATATTGGGGCACAGCACTAGCGTTGATTTTATGAACACCAGGAAGTATGATAAAAAAATAACTGCACATTTGCAGTACTGCAAGACTCGGTACAGTCTGGAATTCTTCGAATGTAATTCTTTGCATGTTCGTTTACAGTTTATGGTACATGTACACGTCAAAAGATCAGCTTCATTTAATACAACCTATTGTTGCAACATCGGAAAACATAAATTGCAAATTTGAACATTGCTGTTCGTCAATCGCTATAGTATGGTGCTTTGTAAGCTGAAATTTCTGAATGCCTTGAATTGACCATTTCATTTCATTACTTGTCATGACTTAAGTCATTACTGCTGACAGAAAATCAAAATCGTCACTTATTCTTGATATAATGTACAATGTGTCATAACCTTTGTAATGTTACTCTGCATAATACGAATTGCCGTTATCTTGTCATATGAAATAGCCATGTTTCATACCTGAAGGAAAAGGTGGGTATTGGGGCCTTTGCTATTTCAAAACAAAGCGAGAAGATTGCTGATACAATAGCTAAATTGTGTCAGCGACTGAATATTATTTGTTATGCTTGCAAAAGCTTATTTGGCAGCGCGGTGGGATTCGAACCCACGCCTCCGAAGAGACTGGTGCCTAAAACCAGCGCCTTAGACCACTCGGCCACGCTACCTCTATGCAGAAAAATGTGGTGCTATTGGTAGGATGACTCAGCTCATTACCAAGGAGCCACTGCTTAGACAAATGATATTTCTCATGTGTTTGGTAAAGCTGTAGTTGAATGAGTTGACATGATTTCTTTGGAGTGCTAGTTTGGAGTCATCATCCAGATTACATGCATATTTGGGCAGAGTACTAGCGTTGATTTTATGAACGTTACGTCAGGAGGACTAATTGATAGTGCTGGTAGGCAAATTAGATTGACCTTCCATTTGTATGTTTTTCATAGTCTTTGGTGTTCATCTTTGTCTGCAAATGTACAGCTTAGGCGGAAAGGGATTTTGTTCCAAACTCTAAATGCTTTTGATTTCATGGTAAGAAATACGATTGAAGAGAATCAAAGTTGCTGTTGATATATTGATATATGATCTTGGATAATATAATGTAGGTCTATAGAATGAAATTAACAGCGCTGGCATTGGAGCTCATGCTCCCGAAAATACTGATGTCTTGCACCAGCGCTTAGGACTGCTCGGACAGGGTTCCATCCAATTACATGACCCATGACAGACAATGGCAAATATTAGCTATGCTTTCGCAGTTTGTCTTACTATTGGATGACAAATGAGAACATGTGGCATCGATCCCTGTTTTCTAAAGAAAGTATGATAAAAATATAACAGCTCTTTATCACTTGATCATATTGTCAAGCGAGAAGATTGGTGATGCAAAGGCCGAATTGTATCAGCAACTTAATATTTCTTGTCATGCTTGCAAAAGAAAAGTTGGCAGCGGTGGGATTCGAACCCACGCCTCCGAAGAGACTGGTGCCTAAAACCAGCGCCTTAGACCACTCGGCCACGCTACCTGTATGCCGAAAAGATGTGGTGCTATTGGTAGGATGACTCAGCTCATATACAAGGAGCCACATACGAATGATATTTCTTATGTGTTTGGTAAAAAGCTGGAGTTGAATGAGTTGATACGATATCTTCGGTGTGCTAGTTTGGAGTCATCATCCAGATTACATGCATATTGGGGCACAGCACTAGCGTTGATTTTATGAACACCAGGAAGTATGATAAAAAAATAACTGCACATTTGCAGTACTGCAAGACTCGGTACAGTCTGGAATTCTTCGAATGTAATTCTTTGCATGTTCGTTTACAGTTTATGGTACATGTACACGTCAAAAGATCAGCTTCATTTAATACAACCTATTGTTGCAACATCGGAAAACATAAATTGCAAATTTGAACATTGCTGTTCGTCAATCGCTATAGTATGGTGCTTTGTAAGCTGAAATTTCTGAATGCCTTGAATTGACCATTTCATTTCATTACTTGTCATGACTTAAGTCATTACTGCTGACAGAAAATCAAAATCGTCACTTATTCTTGATATAATGTACAATGTGTCATAACCTTTGTAATGTTACTCTGCATAATACGAATTGCCGTTATCTTGTCATATGAAATAGCCATGTTTCATACCTGAAGGAAAAGGTGGGTATTGGGGCCTTTGCTATTTCAAAACAAAGCGAGAAGATTGCTGATACAATAGCTAAATTGTGTCAGCGACTGAATATTATTTGTTATGCTTGCAAAAGCTTATTTGGCAGCGGTGGGATTCGAACCCACGCCTCCGAAGAGACTGGTGCCTAAAACCAGCGCCTTAGACCACTCGGCCACGCTACCTCTATGCAGAAAAATGTGTGGTGCTATTGGTAGGATGACTCAGCTCATTACCAAGGAGCCACTGCTTAGACAAATGATATTTCTCATGTGTTTGGTAAAGCTGTAGTTGAATGAGTTGACATGATTTCTTTGGAGTGCTAGTTTGGAGTCATCATCCAGATTACATGCATATTTGGGCAGAGTACTAGCGTTGATTTTATGAACGTTACGTCAGGAGGACTAATTGATAGTGCTGGTAGGCAAATTAGATTGACCTTCCATTTGTATGTTTTTCATAGTCTTTGGTGTTCATCTTTGTCTGCAAATGTACAGCTTAGGCGGAAAGGGATTTTGTTCCAAACTCTAAATGCTTTTGATTTCATGGTAAGAAATACGATTGAAGAGAATCAAAGTTGCTGTTGATATATTGATATATGATCTTGGATAATATAATGTAGGTCTATAGAATGAAAAATAACAGCGCTGGCATTGGAGCTCATGCTCCCGAAAATACTGATGTCTTGCACCAGCGCTTAGGACTGCTCGGACAGGGTTCCATCCAATTACATGACCCATGACAGACAATGGCAAATATTAGCTATGCTTTCGCAGTTTGTCTTACTATTGGATGACAAATGAGAACATGTGGCATCGATCCCTGTTTTCTAAAGAAAGTATGATAAAAATATAACAGCTCTTTATCACTTGATCATATTGTCAAGCGAGAAGATTGGTGATGCAAAGGCCGAATTGTATCAGCAACTTAATAATATTTTGTCATGCTTGCAAAAGAAAAGTTGGCAGCGGTGGGATTCGAACCCACGCCTCCGAAGAGACTGGTGCCTAAAACCAGCGCCTTAGACCACTCGGCCACGCTACCTGTATGCCGAAAAGATGTGGTGCTATTGGTAGGATGACTCAGCTCATATACAAGGAGCCACATACGAATGATATTTCTTATGTGTTTGGTAAAAGCTGGAGTTGAATGAGTTGATACGATATCTTCGGTGTGCTAGTTTGGAGTCATCATCCAGATTACATGCATATTGGGGCACAGCACTAGCGTTGATTTTATGAACACCAGGAAGTATGATAAAAAAATAACTGCACATTTGCAGTACTGCAAGACTCGGTACAGTCTGGAATTCTTCGAATGTAATTCTTTGCATGTTCGTTTACAGTTTATGGTACATGTACACGTCAAAAGATCAGCTTCATTTAATACAACCTATTGTTGCAACATCGGAAAACATAAATTGCAAATTTGAACATTGCTGTTCGTCAATCGCTATAGTATGGTGCTTTGTAAGCTGAAATTTCTGAATGCCTTGAATTGACCATTTCATTTCATTACTTGTCATGACTTAAGTCATTACTGCTGACAGAAAATCAAAATCGTCACTTATTCTTGATATAATGTACAATGTGTCATAACCTTTGTAATGTTACTCTGCATAATACGAATTGCCGTTATCTTGTCATATGAAATAGCCATGTTTCATACCTGAAGGAAAAGGTGGGTATTGGGGCCTTTGCTATTTCAAAACAAAGCGAGAAGATTGCTGATACAATAGCTAAATTGTGTCAGCGACTGAATATTATTTGTTATGCTTGCAAAAGCTTATTTGGCAGCGGTGGGATTCGAACCCACGCCTCCGAAGAGACTGGTGCCTAAAACCAGCGCCTTAGACCACTCGGCCACGCTACCTCTATGCAGAAAAAAAAATGTGCTATTGGTAGGATGACTCAGCTCATTACCAAGGAGCCAGCCACTGCTTAGACAAATGATATTTCTCATGTGTTTGGTAAAGCTGTAGTTGAATGAGTTGACATGATTTCTTTGGAGTGCTAGTTTGGAGTCATCATCCAGATTACATGCATATTTGGGCAGAGTACTAGCGTTGATTTTATGAACGTTACGTCAGGAGGACTAATTGATAGTGCTGGTAGGCAAATTAGATTGACCTTCCATTTGTATGTTTTTCATAGTCTTTGGTGTTCATCTTTGTCTGCAAATGTACAGCTTAGGCGGAAAGGGATTTTGTTCCAAACTCTAAATGCTTTTGATTTCATGGTAAGAAATACGATTGAAGAGAATCAAAGTTGCTGTTGATATATTGATATATGATCTTGGATAATATAATGTAGGTCTATAGAATGAAATTAACAGCGCTGGCATTGGAGCTCATGCTCCCGAAAATACTGATGTCTTGCACCAGCGCTTAGGACTGCTCGGACAGGGTTCCATCCAATTACATGACCCATGACAGACAATGGCAAAATATTAGCTATGCTTTCGCAGTTTGTCTTACTATTGGATGACAAATGAGAACATGTGGCATCGATCCCTGTTTTCTAAAGAAAGTATGATAAAAATATAACAGCTCTTTATCACTTGATCATATTGTCAAGCGAGAAGATTGGTGATGCAAAGGCCGAATTGTATCAGCAACTTAATATTTCTTGTCATGCTTGCAAAAGAAAAGTTGGCAGCGGTGGGATTCGAACCCACGCCTCCGAAGAGACTGGTGCCTAAAACCAGCGCCTTAGACCACTCGGCCACGCTACCTGTATGCCGAAAAGATGTGGTGCTATTGGTAGGATGACTCAGCTCATATACAAGGAGCCACATACGAATGATATTTCTTATGTGTTTGGTAAAAGCTGGAGTTGAATGAGTTGATACGATATCTTCGGTGTGCTAGTTTGGAGTCATCATCCAGATTACATGCATATTGGGGCACAGCACTAGCGTTGATTTTATGAACACCAGGAAGTATGATAAAAAAATAACTGCACATTTGCAGTACTGCAAGACTCGGTACAGTCTGGAATTCTTCGAATGTAATTCTTTGCATGTTCGTTTACAGTTTATGGTACATGTACACGTCAAAAGATCAGCTTCATTTAATACAACCTATTGTTGCAACATCGGAAAACATAAATTGCAAATTTGAACATTGCTGTTCGTCAATCGCTATAGTATGGTGCTTTGTAAGCTGAAATTTCTGAATGCCTTGAATTGACCATTTCATTTCATTACTTGTCATGACTTAAGTCATTACTGCTGACAGAAAATCAAAATCGTCACTTATTCTTGATATAATGTACAATGTGTCATAACCTTTGTAATGTTACTCTGCATAATACGAATTGCCGTTATCTTGTCATATGAAATAGCCATGTTTCATACCTGAAGGAAAAGGTGGGTATTGGGGCCTTTGCTATTTCAAAACAAAGCGAGAAGATTGCTGATACAATAGCTAAATTGTGTCAGCGACTGAATATTATTTGTTATGCTTGCAAAAGCTTATTTGGCAGCGGTGGGATTCGAACCCACGCCTCCGAAGAGACTGGTGCCTAAAACCAGCGCCTTAGACCACTCGGCCACGCTACCTCTATGCAGAAAAATGTGGTGCTATTGGTAGGATGACTCAGCTCATTACCAAGGAGCCACTGCTTAGACAAATGATATTTCTCATGTGTTTGGTAAAGCTGTAGTTGAATGAGTTGACATGATTTCTTTGGAGTGCTAGTTTGGAGTCATCATCCAGATTACATGCATATTTGGGCAGAGTACTAGCGTTGATTTTATGAACGTTACGTCAGGAGGACTAATTGATAGTGCTGGTAGGCAAATTAGATTGACCTTCCATTTGTATGTTTTTCATAGTCTTTGGTGTTCATCTTTGTCTGCAAATGTACAGCTTAGGCGGAAAGGGATTTTGTTCCAAACTCTAAATGCTTTTGATTTCATGGTAAGAAATACGATTGAAGAAGAGAATCAAAGTTGCTGTTGATATATTGATATATGATCTTGGATAATATAATGTAGGTCTATAGAATGAAATTAACAGCGCTGGCATTGGAGCTCATGCTCCCGAAAATACTGATGTCTTGCACCAGCGCTTAGGACTGCTCGGACAGGGTTCCATCCAATTACATGACCCATGACAGACAATGGCAAATATTAGCTATGCTTTCGCAGTTTGTCTTACTATTGGATGACAAATGAGAACATGTGGCATCGATCCCTGTTTTCTAAAGAAAGTATGATAAAAATATAACAGCTCTTTATCACTTGATCATATTGTCAAGCGAGAAGATTGGTGATGCAAAGGCCGAATTGTATCAGCAACTTAATATTTCTTGTCATGCTTGCAAAAGAAAAGTTGGCAGCGGTGGGATTCGAACCCACGCCTCCGAAGAGACTGGTGCCTAAAACCAGCGCCTTAGACCACTCGGCCACGCTACCTGTATGCCGAAAAGATGTGGTGCTATTGGTAGGATGACTCAGCTCATATACAAGGAGCCACATACGAATGATATTTCTTATGTGTTTGGTAAAAGCTGGAGTTGAATGAGTTGATACGATATCTTCGGTGTGCTAGTTTGGAGTCATCATCCAGATTACATGCATATTGGGGCACAGCACTAGCGTTGATTTTATGAACACCAGGAAGTATGATAAAAAAATAACTGCACATTTGCAGTACTGCAAGACTCGGTACAGTCTGGAATTCTTCGAATGTAATTCTTTGCATGTTCGTTTACAGTTTATGGTACATGTACACGTCAAAAGATCAGCTTCATTTAATACAACCTATTGTTGCAACATCGGAAAACATAAATTGCAAATTTGAACATTGCTGTTCGTCAATCGCTATAGTATGGTGCTTTGTAAGCTGAAATTTCTGAATGCCTTGAATTGACCATTTCATTTCATTACTTGTCATGACTTAAGTCATTACTGCTGACAGAAAATCAAAAATCGTCACTTCACTTATTCTTGATATAATGTACAATGTGTCATAACCTTTGTAATGTTACTCTGCATAATACGAATTGCCGTTATCTTGTCATATGAAATAGCCATGTTTCATACCTGAAGGAAAAGGTGGGTATTGGGGCCTTTGCTATTTCAAAACAAAGCGAGAAGATTGCTGATACAATAGCTAAATTGTGTCAGCGACTGAATATTATTTGTTATGCTTGCAAAAGCTTATTTGGCAGCGGTGGGATTCGAACCCACGCCTCCGAAGAGACTGGTGCCTAAAACCAGCGCCTTAGACCACTCGGCCACGCTACCTCTATGCAGAAAAATGTGGTGCTATTGGTAGGATGACTCAGCTCATTACCAAGGAGCCACTGCTTAGACAAATGATATTTCTCATGTGTTTGGTAAAGCTGTAGTTGAATGAGTTGACATGATTTCTTTGGAGTGCTAGTTTGGAGTCATCATCCAGATTACATGCATATTTGGGCAGAGTACTAGCGTTGATTTTATGAACGAACGTACGTCAGGAGGACTAATTGATAGTGCTGGTAGGCAAATTAGATTGACCTTCCATTTGTATGTTTTTCATAGTCTTTGGTGTTCATCTTTGTCTGCAAATGTACAGCTTAGGCGGAAAGGGATTTTGTTCCAAACTCTAAATGCTTTTGATTTCATGGTAAGAAATACGATTGAAGAGAATCAAAGTTGCTGTTGATATATTGATATATGATCTTGGATAATATAATGTAGGTCTATAGAATGAAATTAACAGCGCTGGCATTGGAGCTCATGCTCCCGAAAATACTGATGTCTTGCACCAGCGCTTAGGACTGCTCGGACAGGGTTCCATCCAATTACATGACCCATGACAGACAATGGCAAATATTAGCTATGCTTTCGCAGTTTGTCTTACTATTGGATGACAAATGAGAACATGTGGCATCGATCCCTGTTTTCTAAAGAAAGTATGATAAAAATATAACAGCTCTTTATCACTTGATCATATTGTCAAGCGAGAGAAGATTGGTGATGCAAAGGCCGAATTGTATCAGCAACTTAATATTTCTTGTCATGCTTGCAAAAGAAAAGTTGGCAGCGGTGGGATTCGAACCCACGCCTCCGAAGAGACTGGTGCCTAAAACCAGCGCCTTAGACCACTCGGCCACGCTACCTGTATGCCGAAAAGATGTGGTGCTATTGGTAGGATGACTCAGCTCATATACAAGGAGCCACATACGAATGATATTTCTTATGTGTTTGGTAAAAGCTGGAGTTGAATGAGTTGATACGATATCTTCGGTGTGCTAGTTTGGAGTCATCATCCAGATTACATGCATATTGGGGCACAGCACTAGCGTTGATTTTATGAACACCAGGAAGTATGATAAAAAAATAACTGCACATTTGCAGTACTGCAAGACTCGGTACAGTCTGGAATTCTTCGAATGTAATTCTTTGCATGTTCGTTTACAGTTTATGGTACATGTACACGTCAAAAGATCAGCTTCATTTAATACAACACCTATTGTTGCAACATCGGAAAACATAAATTGCAAATTTGAACATTGCTGTTCGTCAATCGCTATAGTATGGTGCTTTGTAAGCTGAAATTTCTGAATGCCTTGAATTGACCATTTCATTTCATTACTTGTCATGACTTAAGTCATTACTGCTGACAGAAAATCAAAATCGTCACTTATTCTTGATATAATGTACAATGTGTCATAACCTTTGTAATGTTACTCTGCATAATACGAATTGCCGTTATCTTGTCATATGAAATAGCCATGTTTCATACCTGAAGGAAAAGGTGGGTATTGGGGCCTTTGCTATTTCAAAACAAAGCGAGAAGATTGCTGATACAATAGCTAAATTGTGTCAGCGACTGAATATTATTTGTTATGCTTGCAAAAGCTTATTTGGCAGCGGTGGGATTCGAACCCACGCCTCCGAAGAGACTGGTGCCTAAAACCAGCGCCTTAGACCACTCGGCCACGCTACCTCTATGCAGAAAAATGTGGTGCTATTGGTAGGATGACTCAGCTCATTACCAAGGAGCCACTGCTTAGACAAATGATATTTCTCATGTGTTTGGTAAAGCTGTAGTTGAATGAGTTGACATGATTTCTTTGGAGTGCTAGTTTGGAGTCATCATCCAGATTACATGCATATTTGGGCAGAGTACTAGCGTTGATTTTATGAACGTTACGTCAGGAGGACTAATTGATAGTGCTGGTAGGCAAATTAGATTGACCTTCCATTTGTATGTTTTTCATAGTCTTTGGTGTTCATCTTTGTCTGCAAATGTACAGCTTAGGCGGAAAGGGATTTTGTTCCAAACTCTAAATGCTTTTGATTTCATGGTAAGAAATACGATTGAAGAGAATCAAAGTTGCTGTTGATATATTGATATATGATCTTGGATAATATAATGTAGGTCTATAGAATGAAATTAACAGCGCTGGCATTGGAGCTCATGCTCCCGAAAATACTGATGTCTTGCACCAGCGCTTAGGACTGCTCGGACAGGGTTCCATCCAATTACATGACCCATGACAGACAATGGCAAATATTAGCTATGCTTTCGCAGTTTGTCTTACTATTGGATGACAAATGAGAACATGTGGCATCGATCCCTGTTTTCTAAAGAAAGTATGATAAAAATATAACAGCTCTTTATCACTTGATCATATTGTCAAGCGAGAAGATTGGTGATGCAAAGGCCGAATTGTATCAGCAACTTAATATTTCTTGTCATGCTTGCAAAAGAAAAGTTGGCAGCGGTGGGATTCGAACCCACGCCTCCGAAGAGACTGGTGCCTAAAACCAGCGCCTTAGACCACTCGGCCACGCTACCTGTATGCCGAAAAGATGTGGTGCTATTGGTAGGATGACTCAGCTCATATACAAGGAGCCACATACGAATGATATTTCTTATGTGTTTGGTAAAAGCTGGAGTTGAATGAGTTGATACGATATCTTCGGTGTGCTAGTTTTTGAGTCATCATCCAGATTACATGCATATTGGGGCACAGCACTAGCGTTGATTTTATGAACACCAGGAAGTATGATAAAAAAAAAAAAACTGCACATTTGCAGTACTGCAAGACTCGGTACAGTCTGGAATTCTTCGAATGTAATTCTTTGCATGTTGTTCGTTTACAGTTTATGGTACATGTACACGTCAAAAGATCAGCTTCATTTAATACAACCTATTGTTGCAACATCGGAAAACATAAATTGCAAATTTGAACATTGCTGTTCGTCAATCGCTATAGTATGGTGCTTTGTAAGCTGAAATTTCTGAATGCCTTGAATTGACCATTTCATTTCATTACTTGTCATGACTTAAGTCATTACTGCTGACAGAAAATCAAAATCGTCACTTATTCTTGATATAATGTACAATGTGTCATAACCTTTGTAATGTTACTCTGCATAATACGAATTGCCGTTATCTTGTCATATGAAATAGCCATGTTTCATACCTGAAGGAAAAGGTGGGTATTGGGGCCTTTGCTATTTCAAAAAAAAGCGAGAAGATTGCTGATACAATAGCTAAATTGTGTCAGCGACTGAATATTATTTGTTATGCTTGCAAAAGCTTATTTGGCAGCGGTGGGATTCGAACCCACGCCTCCGAAGAGACTGGTGCCTAAAACCAGCGCCTTAGACCACTCGGCCACGCTACCTCTATGCAGAAAAATGTGGTGCTATTGGTAGGATGACTCAGCTCATTACCAAGGAGCCACTGCTTAGACAAATGATATTTCTCATGTGTTTGGTAAAGCTGTAGTTGAATGAGTTGACATGATTTCTTTGGAGTGCTAGTTTGGAGTCATCATCCAGATTACATGCATATTTGGGCAGAGTACTAGCGTTGATTTTATGAACGTTACGTCAGGAGGACTAATTGATAGTGCTGGTAGGCAAATTAGATTGACCTTCCATTTGTATGTTTTTCATAGTCTTTGGTGTTCATCTTTGTCTGCAAATGTACAGCTTAGGCGGAAAGGGATTTTGTTCCAAACTCTAAATGCTTTTGATTTCATGGTAAGAAATACGATTGAAGAGAATCAAAGTTGCTGTTGATATATTGATATATGATCTTGGATAATATAATGTAGGTCTATAGAATGAAATTAACAGCGCTGGCATTGGAGCTCATGCTCCCGAAAATACTGATGTCTTGCACCAGCGCTTAGGACTGCTCGGACAGGGTTCCATCCAATTACATGACCCATGACAGACAATGGCAAATATTAGCTATGCTTTCGCAGTTTGTCTTACTATTGGATGACAAATGAGAACATGTGGCATCGATCCCTGTTTTCTAAAGAAAGTATGATAAAAATATAACAGCTCTTTATCACTTGATCATATTGTCAAGCGAGAAGATTGGTGATGCAAAGGCCGAATTGTATCAGCAACTTAATATTTCTTGTCATGCTTGCAAAAGAAAAGTTGGCAGCGGTGGGATTCGAACCCACGCCTCCGAAGAGACTGGTGCCTAAAACCAGCGCCTTAGACCCTCGGCCACGCTACCTGTATGCCGAAAAGATGTGGTGCTATTGGTAGGATGACTCAGCTCATATACAAGGAGCCACATACGAATGATATTTCTTATGTGTTTGGTAAAAGCTGGAGTTGAATGAGTTGATACGATATCTTCGGTGTGCTAGTTTGGAGTCATCATCCAGATTACATGCATATTGGGGCACAGCACTAGCGTTGATTTTATGAACACCAGGAAGTATGATAAAAAAAAAATAACTGCACATTTGCAGTACTGCAAGACTCGGTACAGTCTGGAATTCTTCGAATGTAATTCTTTGCATGTTCGTTTACAGTTTATGGTACATGTACACGTCAAAAGATCAGCTTCATTTAATACAACCTATTGTTGCAACATCGGAAAACATAAATTGCAAATTTGAACATTGCTGTTCGTCAATCGCTATAGTATGGTGCTTTGTAAGCTGAAATTTCTGAATGCCTTGAATTGACCATTTCATTTCATTACTTGTCATGACTTAAGTCATTACTGCTGACAGAAAATCAAAATCGTCACTTATTCTTGATATAATGTACAATGTGTCATAACCTTTGTAATGTTACTCTGCATAATACGAATTGCCGTTATCTTGTCATATGAAATAGCCATGTTTCATACCTGAAGGAAAAGGTGGGTATTGGGGCCTTTGCTATTTCAAAACAAAGCGAGAAGATTGCTGATACAATAGCTAAATTGTGTCAGCGACTGAATATTATTTGTTATGCTTGCAAAAGCTTATTTGGCAGCGGTGGGATTCGAACCCACGCCTCCGAAGAGACTGGTGCCTAAAACCAGCGCCTTAGACCACTCGGCCACGCTACCTCTATGCAGAAAAATGTGGTGCTATTGGTAGGATGACTCAGCTCATTACCAAGGAGCCACTGCTTAGACAAATGATATTTCTCATGTGTTTGGTAAAGCTGTAGTTGAATGAGTTGACATGATTTCTTTGGAGTGCTAGTTTGGAGTCATCATCCAGATTACATGCATATTTGGGCAGAGTACTAGCGTTGATTTTATGAACGTTACGTCAGGAGGACTAATTGATAGTGCTGGTAGGCAAATTAGATTGACCTTCCATTTGTATGTTTTTCATAGTCTTTGGTGTTCATCTTTGTCTGCAAATGTACAGCTTAGGCGGAAAGGGATTTTGTTCCAAACTCTAAATGCTTTTGATTTCATGGTAAGAAATACGATTGAAGAGAATCAAAGTTGCTGTTGATATATTGATATATGATCTTGGATAATATAATGTAGGTCTATAGAATGAAATTAACAGCGCTGGCATTGGAGCTCATGCTCCCGAAAATACTGATGTCTTGCACCAGCGCTTAGGACTGCTCGGACAGG
>JAXDRA010000461.1:0-10809 GCA_034190875.2 Urechis unicinctus | reverse complement strand
CTGACTCGTTACCCCCTCTTCCCCCCTTACCTTTCCTATCACCGTCGTGATACCACCTCTTGGTTGACTGACGTCACAGTTACCTACACATATCACCGTCGTGATACCGCCTCTTGGTTAACAGTGACGCCACATTTACCTATCACCGCTGTGATACCACCTCGTGGTTGACACTGACGTAAAAATGGGGTGTGCATTTATGATAGAACGTAACAACACATACCAGCATTAGTCATCACGGCTTTCTGCGCGGGTGCATCCTATATATCCAACACATTTAGCCTTGTTTGTATGTCAAGATCACTTACTGCTATGTGGACTTGGGGTTGCTGTGTACAGTGGGATGTCCACGTTTGGTGAACGTATATTTTAGTTGCTACTTAAACGCAGCGCTTCAATCGCTGGCCCCTTGCCAGGAGTTCGTGACATGGATGGGCCAATATTGGGGTCGTTCAAGATGCGGCATAACTACAGCCACCATTAACGTCTTATACGGTCAGCTGTTTAGAGGCTTTTTTTACCAGCAAATTATTACCAGCCATACGTCAATCACGCCAATATCAAACAACTTATGCTTTGTCATTGACAGGACTGATAGACCCGACAATTGAACAAGCAGACCCAAAAGAACTTCAAGTAGCATTCGATGGCCGAACATATCCTATCCGTAACCAGTAGCAGGTTAAACGCTTGTCATCACGTCTTCTTCCCCAGGCAGTCCCTGCTTAGATGAACCTCTCAGCTGTCAGTGCCATTGCATCACCCCATCATTTCAATAGCCCAGCTGTCAGTGCCATTGCATCACCCCATCATTTGAACGGCCCAGCTTTCAATACAATTAAACCACTCTATTATTTGAACCCAAACTCCCCCGCAGGCCCAACCCCTGGCTTCCTGAGTCAGACCATTCGCGTTTACCCACTAAGTGACCGGTAGTGTCTGTGTCTCAGGACTGTCACAAGATGTTCCAACATCTCATGGAAAGTATCGAAGAGGAAATCAGTGTCAGTAGTTTTGCCCCATTTGCCAATTATCCCATAGAAAACGATTTTCGCGCTTTTCCTTGAAAAGTCGGTTACTATCAGTGTCTCTGTGATATAGGTCTTTGAAGCCGCCGATATAGTCAACCCTTTTCTCGGCAAACAGAAAGTCAGGTTGCGCTGTAAATCCTGTCTGCATGAGGTAGGTCAAATTCTGCCCAACACTCCAATTTTGTGTGCGGGTAACAAATACACAGTTGCAATTGACCTAGGCTCGTAGTGTAGCACATAAAACTGTCCAATCTAATGTAGGTTGTCTACTGAGCAATGACGTCAAAGTGTGTTTGTTGAAGCTGCCACAATGTCTGTGCATTCACATCAATAAGACATCCATTCATGGAACGGTATCTCTCAAAGAAGACCTCCTTCTCACCGAAGCACTAGAAGGCATTCAGAGGTATATTAAATTTACACGTGTTGTAATGCATGGATGACTCATGAAATCAGAGGGCGTGGCGGATTACTAAGCCTGTCTGTCTGTGTGTAAGTGTGCGCAGGAGAAAGACATACCGTCTGGTGTCCGTTGTGTGTCACCATGGTGGACTTCACTCGGGACACTACATCACCTACAGACTAGGAGCTGGAAGCAAGTCACGTGTCTGGTTCTACACATCAGACCTCTACGTTTATCCTGTCTCCTGGTCACGTGTCAAAGCATCATCACCCTATATGCTCATGTATTGCCAAGTTCAAGACATTTAGCTTTGTTGACATTCCAACCAACGCTGCAATTGGCTGCTCTCAATTTAAGCTTGACGAAAAGTAATGGATTTCTGCCATATGAGATGTGTCAAGAATGACAAATTGGTGATTGTGGCATATAGTGATGTGATAACAAAGCACGACTCGCTAGTGGGAAATATATCCTGTATCGTACTAATTCAAGTGTAAGTGTTTGTGTTTCTTAACTGAGATATATTATGACGTAATTATTGTCTGGTGTAACGATGGACACGAATTTCTCCCTTGTTGAAACTACAACATTCTTGTATAGTTACTGCCGCTTTCACTTTCAGATCCATATGTATTCATGCGCTTCATATTCAATGTTTACCAGGGCAGAGAGTAAACGCCTTCATGCCTTCTCTGTGTGTCATTGCTTGCTGGTAGAAGATTTTTAGCCACCATCTCACATGCAAGGTTGATATTTGAGTTTGACCCCCAAAAAATTGCAAGAAAAGGTTTTTTTGTCTTTTTGTGTTCAATTAGCTGTACTTAGGTGCACCCTAAAAGTTTACCAAATTTGAGCCACCGGAAAGTGGTGAAATTACATAATATCCAATATGGCCGCCATTGAATTTTGAATGTACAGCAAACTTTTTAATGGTTGGTTTTAGACCCCATAAATGTATTACAAACATATATAAATATGATACCTAAGATTAAAATAAGGTCATGACGAATTCACCTGGATATCCCTATGACGTAGTATTGCATCATCATGACGTAGTGGGTTGCTGAATAGATCAAGACCGCCAGAACTGGTAGAAAACCAATATTTCGGCTCTTGATAATCAATCAGATGTACATACACAAGGAACCACAACTTGGAAGGGTTATTGAACCATCTACGTCATGGTCATACGCCATACGTCACACATCATAAATTACCAAAATGTCGCAAATAATTGACATAGTACACACCTGAATTTTCTTATCAAGTTCAAGTGTCATTCACACAATATAATTGTTCAAAACAGAGCATGGTTATTATCATCGCAATCTTCTTCCTCGGAACCCTCTATGGTAGAATCACTATTGATTGTAACATGACTCAGCTTGGCGGGGTCCACAAGCAGAAGTACATGGAAGAACGTACTTCCTGCAACTACATCGAGTATTACTATAACCTGTTGTACAGTTACAATGGATAACCTTGAGAAGCCTTTCTGGAGCCGCTTTCTGGTCAGTCATAACAGGTAACAAAATGTTGTCTTCACACTTCCAACCCCAGTCCTTTGGGTCCATGTTTTCATCCTTTCCCATCCACACCATGATCTGATAAAATGAACGTTGAGAGTGGAACTTTGCCGCAGATTCCGTTGGGGGCAATTTCTCGGGCAGATGAAAACTTTTTAGCAGGCAATGTATTTCTAAGGTTTACCAGAGATGTGCCAGCTTTTCCTCCAAACAAAGAAACAACTATTGTTGCCACATCCTGACCAGCTGTAGTAAAGGTCTTTGCACAAGCTCTTATCTGAGAATCATTTTTCATCACTTTTTGGAAAAGGGATTTCTTGCCAATACCATAAATCCTGGAAGTGCTATCACAACCTGTAAAAGCATGTAAAAACAGCAGCTGTGAAGATATGTCATTTCCCAAGAGTTCCTTCAGACGGACAATATCATATACATGTTTTGCTTTCTTTTTGTCCGAACGAAAGTAGAGTTTCTTGCTGTCCCTCTCAGTGTAATGTAGAAGCAGAATCAGAAGGTCCGTGTCTTCCCCAATCAAAGTTGTGTCTCGAACTTTTGCAGATGCTGTTGCTGCCTTCACAATATGAACATCTGCATCTCAATGCGCATTGATGACTTCGCAACCCCTCTGTTTCAGTTTGTCACTGATGAGGAGGATTAGTTTCTGTTTATTAGAGTCCCTTGATAAGAAATCCTCCATTCTGCCAGAGGAAAAGACGGTATTCATTTGAAAAGACACAAGCGGGTGTGATTTCGTTTGTCGTCTCTGATGTTCATTGTCCTTGATGCTAGGCTCTTCACTGTATCCGTCAAAAACTACTGTGGCATGTCCATACTTGGAAAGGGTGAGATTGGCATACATCTCGGCAATTTCCCCGAGGGTCATCCCTTTTTTCCAGGAAGACGGTGAAGTAAGGAGCCTCCGTCAAGCACAAAATGTTCGGAATCTGGCGTCGAATCTGTTAGAACGGCCTTGCTGGAGCTGGAGGATTTATTTGCGTAATCCCGTAGAGCATCAGCCAACTGTGGCTTGTCAGCCTTCTGGAACACATGTTTTGCCGCGAATAGGGCAGGAGGATATGGACTAAGTTCGTAGTCCATGATATCTTGCAGTGTCAAGTCGCCAGCTTGTGAAACTACAAGAAATCTCTAGAACAGGAGTTCAGAATTTATCATTTGTTCGGTATTCACTTTCACTGACGATGAGTCACCAAGAGTCTTGGCTTTGTCCTTTCCTTTAAAGGAATACGTGAATATTGGCTGCCCAACCATTTTTTGGTACTATGGCCTTGCCGACAGCTCCATATTCATGTTTATTGACATCTGCGTTGGCCACCACACCAGTCACAACATTTCTTAATGAAGAATCCTCAGCAAATGGATTGCAGTCAACTAATTTTTGCATCAGTTTAGTACTGTCTACATGATCAGGTTACATCCTTGGCACTTTGGCGTCTTTGTGCTGTTCACTTGAGGTAAATGATTGTTTAGAGAACTCTTGCATCGCAAGGTTGTACGCTGATGACACGGATGATGACAGTGTCCAGATGGTCCTTAGTTCCTCTGTCATGCCACTTCCTCTGGTTAGACCACCGC
This sequence comes from Urechis unicinctus, assembly GCA_034190875.2. Taxonomy (NCBI): domain Eukaryota; kingdom Metazoa; phylum Annelida; class Polychaeta; order Xenopneusta; family Urechidae; genus Urechis; species Urechis unicinctus. The sequence goes on along the minus strand of JAXDRA010000461.1, from coordinate 6,256 downwards.
TACTTTTGAGGAACGCATGAGAGTCTGTTCAATAGTTAGATCCGATCCCAATCCTGCCCAGAACTGGTCTGTCCTTCTAATAACATGTAGGCCGTTTTCAAATTTTGTAACAATGTCTGGATGCTTGTGACCTAGTTCATTCATGCAGTGTAGGAAGAGGTATTCAGACTTAACATAATTGAAATGTCCAGCAGCTGCGAATATCGGAATGCAATCAGACACTGCACTGAGATGCATTCTCCAGTCGCCTGAGCGATCAGCTCTGATCAATGCACGTGAAATTGACCAAGATTTACCCTCCAATTTTAGGGAACCTTTGCTATCTTAATGTTCAGACCTTAAAGAACAATGGAAAACCAAGAAACAATAGTTCTTGCAATTCCTTAATTAATTGGGAAATATAAGGTTTTCCTAATATGTACCCAAAACACCAGTTTTGGGGTAAGGGTGCCCCTATTGCACCCCCATCGGGATGTCACACATGAAAGAAACCAGGTTCAGGTGAAAGGTTGACCTCAAAAACATTAGAAAACATACTTACATAATCAGTGGTTAAAAAAATGGCTGAGTTATGGACAGGCAAAAAAATTTAAGCATTTTAACAATTTTGGCGGCCATCTTGGAAATTGCCTAATTAACCCACTTTCCGGTCATCCGAGTTTGGTAAACTTTTAATATGTCAATCTACAGATGTTCAGGAACCACAAACAACCAAGAAACGTTTTCTTGCAATTTTTTGGGGGTTGACCCCTTTTTGCTTTGTTTCAATTAAACAATGAGATTATCCGATTGATGGATCAAAAGTATTCTAATGCTTTCGTAGGTTGATGCATCATCCTCATCCTGTAGGTTGACTCTTTTAAGCATCTTCGACATTCTAACGCTATACAATCTTTTAAAGTTGAAGCATCTTCGGTATTATAAATTTTTACATTCTTCTTAGGTTGATGTCTAATACTTCTTTAAGGTTGATACATCTTTCTCATTCTTAAAGCTTGACTTCCTGGCAAAGAGGATGGAACATGTAAATGTCAATAATTAACCGAATTGGTTATAATCCTTTCAATAATGAAAGTGATATCAAACGCCACCAACAATATTGACAAAGGAAAAGACGTGAGCTATAGGCGTAAAGCGTCACAGCAACGTCATCAATATGGACTTTGGTATCGAAGCAAAGAGCAAGTGCAGTACAAAAATTGAATGTAAAGCGGAGATTACTCAGTCCAAACCGAAAACGAAAGCTAGAAGAATTCCGAGCAAGGCTTCTGTTATGCGGAAAACCAGCAGAGGAAATGACAATGAAAGCCACCTGTTCCTCCTAACATCTTCAGTTGGCTTCCAGACAGACGGTCATCATATACCCTTATCAAGGGAATGCTGCTGTTCTGGTTATAGCTCTAGTCAATACACACATCCTTGGCTATGAATCGGTACACAGTGTAACTCCGGGGGTCGTCAGTTCGGAATGTAACTATGGGGGCTGTCAATTGTCCTTGTCAGCTCACTATTTACTGTCAGATCGCTATATTACTCTGAGGGTCGTCCCTGTCAGGTCGTAATGTAACTCTGATGGCCGCACCTGCCAGGTTGCTTTTTACTTCTGGGGTCATCTCTAGCTCCTGTTACCACTCGACCATCTTGACCAAGTCTAGGCCCTGTTGGTCAAGTTCTTATCGCGCTTGCACTCAGCGCAGCAACTAGCGCACTATTAAACTGCTTGCATACAGCTCGAACATCAACGCGCCCCTGTGAGCAGTTTGGTATGCAGGGTGGGGTACCTGACGCCGGGGTGGACCAATGGTCGTACGCTGTGTACACGTATGTCTCGGCTTCGGATATGTGCTTGATGGTTTGTGTATGTGTATCGGAGTGTATCTGTGAGTATTGGTTTGTGCCCTTTTGTGCATTGAAGTGACTGTGTGTACGATAGCAGGTTCCTCCCTATGTAAATGTTGTCTGAGGACATGTTGATGGATGATTACATGTTGATTTTCTGAGGACATGATGATGGATTATTACATGTTGATGGTGTCTAAGGACATGTTGATGGATTATAACATGTTGATGTTGTCTGAGGACATGTTGATGGAATATAACATGTTGATTCTGTCTAAAGACATGTTGATGGATTATAACATGTTGATTTTGTCTGAGGACATGTTGAATGATTATTACATGTTGATGTTGTCTGAGGACATACTGATGGATTATTACATGTTAATGTTGACTGAGGACATGTTTATGGAATATTACATGTCGATGTTGTCTGAGGAAATGTTGATGTTGTCTAAAGACACGTTGATTTTTTCTGAGCACGTGTTGACGATTGACCAAATTTTGATGTTCTGAGGACATATTGGGGGATGACCAGATGTTGAAGTAATCTCTACTTTGACCTGTCGCTGACAATAAGTTAGCCTGACCGCACTCTCCTCTGAGACATAGTAATAACATAAATACATGTATATATATATATATATATATATATATATATATATATATATAGATATAGATCTAGATCTCTATATAGAGATATCTATAGAGATCTATATATAGATATATCTAGAGAGAGAGAGATCTAGAGATCTCTCAATATAGATAGATATATATATATATATATATATAGATATATATCTATATATCTATATATAGTATCTATCTCTATCTATCTATATATATATATATATATCTATCTATATATATATATATATCTCTATATATATATATATACATATATATAAGATAAGTGTCTGGCGGTTCTGTGCTCACTGACGTGTAAATCATACTACAGGTTGTGTGTATCTCGGTTCTACAGCTACTCGCCTGAACAACTAACTACAAGGTAAGTGTCTTGCTGTCCTACAGCTACTCGCCTGTACAATTTGCTACAAGGTGTGCATATCTCGGTTCTACAGCTACTCGCCTGTACAACTTACTACAACGTAATTGCTTAGCGGTTCTACTTCTACTTGCATGTACAACTTGCTACAAGGTGTGTATATCACGGTTCTACAGCTACTCGCCTATACAACGTACTAAAAGGTAATTGTCTGGCCGTCCTACAGCTACTCGCCTGTACAACTTGCTACAATGTGTAGTTACCTTAGTTCAACAGCTACTCGCCTGTACAACTTAATGCAAAAGTAAGTACCTGGCAATTCTACAGCTACTTGCCTGTACAACTTTCTTAAAGGTGTGTTTATCTCGGTTCTATATCTACTCGCCTGTACAACTTACTACAAGGTAGGTGTCTGGCGGTTCTACAGCTACTCGCATGTACAACTTGCTTCAATGTGTGTTTATAACGGTTCTACAGCTACTCGCCTGTACAACTTACAACCAGGTAAGTGTCTGGCTGTCCTACGCATAATCGCACGTACAACAAGCTACAATGTGTGTATATCTTGGTTCTACAGCTACTCGATTGTACAAATTACATGAAGTTGAGTATCTGGCTGTCCTATGGCTACTCGCCTATACAACTTACTTTAATGTGAGTGTCTGACAGGCTTACGGTGCCACATCTGTACAACTTACTCTAAGGTGAGTGTCTGGCGGTCATATGGGTTTACGCCTGTACAACTTCCTTTAAGGTGAGTATCTGACAGTCTAACGGCGTCACACCTGTGCAACTTACTTTAAGGTGAGTGTCTGGCAGTCGTATGGCTTTATGCCTGTACAACTACTTTAAAGTGGGAGTCTTGCGGTCTGATAGATGTTGTACTTAACGAGTTGCAGAACACTGTAATCATGTCATTACAGGTGAGGTTGCAGCTGCAGTCCCGTCACTCAATGTTTTGCTTGGCAATCCGGTGGTCACGTAACTGTGGGTTTGTATCAGTGTCAAGTGGAAGAGTTGTTGCGCCATTATGTCTGTGAGGAGCGAATAGAGAACGCGCCATACACCAAATGTGACACTATGGGCGGCGCCGGGGACATGACGGACCTTCTGCCTGCGGAACGCAGAGAAGGGGCACCCCCTCGACTGCGCCTTGCCAAGGAGGCACAGCAAGGCTCCGTCTACACAAAGCAGACAAATAGATCAGCTATGTCTTCTTAAACTGCTCTAGAATTAATCCGCTAGGATACAATAGTGCTCTGCAGAAATCAACTTCTTTTCTTTTTGAATAAGCAGTACACGATTATTAACTTAGATTAAAGATTGTATGATTCCTGCTACAGTTACCCGAATGTCTGACCAACCAAATCAACAAAACCTCGCGGACGAATAGGATCAGCTTCAGGGAGGAGCTGCGCGTGTCTCTCGGTGCCACCTCCGGCCATCCACTTCAAGGGTTAGCATGCTTAGTGTGGCGCCAATCTACATAGTTTTCTCATGGTTTTTTAAAGGTTTTAAAAAGCATTTTTTGTATGAATGATATTATAGGACAGTGGGCATTGGTTTCAGACAGAAGATTTACCGCCTGGTGTCTGTAGTCATCCACCAGGGGAGCCTGGGGTCGCGTCATTACGTCACATACCGACGTGGACCCGAACCCAACGAGAGAGAATGGTTCCGAACGTCGGACGAGATTGTTCGGCGTGTTCCGTGGTTCGACGTGGTGCCAGTCAATCCTTATATGCTGTTGTATGTGGCGTCATAGATAAGCATGGGGAGTGAATTCGCGAGGCGGAACAGCACGCGCCCCGGCTGACCCCAGTAAAGCGAGCAAGTGACTGTTTTATGATTTTGTATTGATTGGATGTTATCGACTGTAACCATCATTCTGGTAGGGAAATAAAGCAGTCATGCTGTTTGGCAATGAAGTGTGTGCGTGTCGTTGTAAAGCAGACCAGATGGAGGGAAGCTCCTTAACGGCGAAACGTTGCAACTACCTCACATAACTGACCTTGGCGTTTAGCTTACGCGATCCTGTTTCGTGCATGAAGCAACGGTCACCCCCCACCCCCCCCCACCCAATCACACCACTAGATAATACAGCAGATGTAATAAAGCAAAAATCACGACGACTCGTTGTCAGTTTCAAGTCGCATTGCTATATCATCATCGTCTCACCTTTTTAATAGCCACGAAATGACGCCATTCCCATACCACGGAACGACACCACTCTCCAACTTTCTATACCCAGCAATCTCTGTGTGGCAGTGTCTACGTAATCTAACAAATAAGTCGCTATGACGGAATCGTTACAATGTCAATGTTCATTGTATAAACCATGCCTCCATCTATTCACCAAACGAGAACAATTTGCTTTAAGAATTGCAAGAGATATTATCGGGAGAAATTCTTGTCAGCACCATTACCACTCTCCTTTATACTTGTCTCGGATCAGAAACTCGCGTTATACACAACCTAACTTAGATGTGAAGTGTCAGTATGATTGTTGTGTATATTACCATACACACGGGTGGAGGGGTATGTGTATCTGTATGCATGCATGTATGCATGCGTCTTTGTGTGTGGGGTGAGTGTGGGTTGCAGAATTATTGGCGTGGCTGTGATTCGTGATTACTTTTTCCGTCCAGATGCTGACATTATTCACTTCATTATCGGCAACACTCAAACATCGATGATTTACCACCAGAGGCACCTGCAAAACTGCCTTTGAAGTTTTTCACAAAATAATTATGCAGTCACGGACCCTGTCAGTTTATTAATCCCATCCCGTGACAAGAAGCGATCTTACTTTACTTCGATATTACCATGGTTACTGATTGACTCAACAGCTAGTCACTAGCATAAGTTGATGACAATAAGCGCAGTTCTTCACACCACAGTTTTAATGATAAACAAATGCTACAGACCCATAGTTAACTTCGTAGTCAGTGATAGAGATACATGGTGGGAACTCGTTACTACCATCAGTATGTCGCTTATTAAGATTCCATACAGTCTGACCTGCGTTGGGGCAAAATGCCAAAAATGATAAGTGTATTTGTCAAATCGAAACGATTTCCCAAAACGCTGCGGCTTTTGCTTTTGATTTACGCTCGGCAACTCGACGTCGTTAAGTAGCCTATATATATGAGTCTATATGTTTGATGTGAATCGACGGGAGCAGCATACATAAAGTGATAGTGACAGAGCTGACGCGAGGAAAATGTCCGATAAGTGGACACTCGTGCGGAGTAGAGCTGACACGAGGAAGATGACCGGAAAGAGGACACACGTGTGCCCCTGACTCACATTTCTATAGAGTACATTCCCCTGACTCACTTTTCAATACATTAATTTGCCTCTGACTCGCTCTTCAATACAGTGCATTGCCCCTGACTCACTTTTCTATACAGT
>JAXDRA010000458.1:0-41337 GCA_034190875.2 Urechis unicinctus | reverse complement strand
GACTACTATGACTTGTGTTGGGAAATGATCCAAGTGAATATGGCATCTGATCTGCTCTATGGCAAAATGGCAGAAACAGAGCGGTAATATGCCCCAATTGAGAAAGAGATGCTGGCTGTAACTTACGTATTAAAAAAAGTTTCATCACTACACATTAGGGCACGTAAGAGTGATATCGGACGAAAAACCACTTGTTGCCATAGTAAACCTCTCTCAAAAACAATGCTGCTACAAGCACTCTCAAGAAACCCACTTGACGACCTTCCAACAGACCCAGACGACCTCCTGCATATCAACAACCTCACATTCAGCGCGGTGAAAGAGCCAAGGCTGGAAGAAACCTATTTCGTCGGCAAAACTGATGAAGAAAACAACTCCTCGTGCAAACAATTGCCGTAGTCTAGCCAGACCAAAAGGAATCATCTGCCGTCAGAATTTAGGCAATATTTGCGCAAAAGAGACGAACTTACGGCACATGACGGGATAGTGATGCACGGCCATCGCATAGTTGTCCCCAAGGCGCTACGGTAATTGATAAAGGTAAAATGTCATTCCGGCCATCTTGGAATAAATTTGTACTGCAGTGAAAAGAAAAGCAAAGAGACAGGGGTGGATGTATATATTGGTCTCCTCAATCTCCGTAATATCTCTACCGAGGGCAATGATAGCAGCCCAACACAGGAGCTACAATCAAGTTATCATGAAACATGCGGCACCTAGCACAGAGAAAGATCGCTTCCTCAAACAAGACTGCATGGTGTCCAAATTAGTCAGTGTTACATGATACCAATCCCCTCAAACCAAGACAAACCATCCGTATGAACCCCATTGACCCCGCATAAGACTGGAAGGAGGCGACTGCGAAAAATCAATTTCATCAAAGCGGGAGAACCTTTGAAGTTGCTTAAGAAAAATTATGTGTAACTCAGCGTATATCTTCCATATTGACTGACTGTTGGACTGCCGATGAACAGGTTGTGGCCTCTGGGGCGAATTTTTCGCGATTAAATGAACTTTACAATAACTTATGACATTGTGACAAAACACTTCCATGTGGATACCTCTTACATAAAATACCCCCAGTGAAAAACTTCAATGAGCACATAAACATAATGCTTAAGTCTATATAGAGAAGTAATATTGAACAATATCACACAGAACAGCTCCATGCTAATAGCATTTACTTCTTGGAAGGTATTTAGTGTACGTCATGCGCACGACAGCAGACGTTAGATGTGTAGCTCACAATGGGCGATAGCTCAGTGATACCATTAGATTGCAGAGGCCGGGGTTCATTTTAGCACATAACTTTTTCGCATTTTTTTCAGTTGTCGCGCTGCAATTTTTAAATTCCGTGATATCTTAAGATGCGACGCTGTCCCGAACAACAAACCAAATGTTTATCAACTTTTGGTACAGTTGTTTTAACATTTTGACTGAAACCACGACTTAGGGGACTTTGGTAAAACTATATATTTTTTTGCAATTAATCGACGATTGGATTACGTTTCAAAATAATGTACATTTGTAATGATCGGACGATTATCCAATGGGATATTCTGGATTTAATATGTATACATTTTCAATGACCTTGTTCTTTGCTTTGGGTCCAGGTCAAAACAAAACCTCTGGGTTCTGCACATCGTTAATGTAAAAAAAACATGGACAAACATTGAACAAACAAACATGCAAACGGGACTGATCAACATAATTTGGCTTTTCGCCAAGTTAACAAACCTAAAATCCGCTTCATTCTATTTCTCTCAGGCTGCGTCCGACTTGTTAACCATTTCTTTTATATCCCTTTTGCACACATGCGCTTACACACACGAATGCACACGAACACTGACTCGTTCATATGTACACAAAAGCACGTTTTATGTACCTCTTCAGTGTGATTGCACTTGAATGGAGAAAACACCTTAGCTTTCACCAATGACCTTCTGGCTGTTTCGTTATCGTAGATGCGGGTATATTTGTGTGAATCGGATCACTTTCAATGATTATTTTATCGCCTGAGCTGAGCCGAGAACGGTTCAGCTTGACGGAGGTCGGCTCTCAGTGGAATGTCGTCTAGTTGATCATGTATTCTTGACACCTTCTCGCCTGGTGGGTATCCTCTCCTTCAATGGCTTATATCAACTTTCAGTCGCCGCGCTGTGAGTCATACAGCTACCAGGTAATAAAATATGATGCGCATTGAAAGAGTGATGATCGTATCCTGGTTAGCGTCGTTAAGATAAGAGTCATTTTTGAAGTCTGGAATGGCACTAAAGAGTAAGACTGTAAGACAAATACGCAGGTAGGGCTGCGTAACACGACGGGATCTGACCCACAGAGATAGACCGTGACAGGACGATGACGAGCTCGCTGATTCTTCTCCTGCTTCTCGTCGCCCTCCTCGCCGGTTGATGTGAATTTGTCAGCATGTATCTTTTATAATTAGCCAATTACAACAACTAAAAAGTTGTACAAAGCCATTTGCTTTGTTTCAAACTGTTGTGCTGTCTTCAATGTCATGCATTCACTACGTCTGGTCGATGTTCAGGGATGGTACGTGTAAACATGCGGTAGCTGTAAACCCAGGTCATTTCAATCTTCTCAAATAGTAACGCTTAAATATCGAATAGTGCTGCGTTTTATCATGCTGTCAATGATGAAAATGATGACGATGACGACTATGGATAATATGACGACGAAGATGTTAATGGTGTCACTTATGTCGATGACGACTATGTTAATATGGATGATGATGTCGACTTCAATGATGATGATTACTTCACATATGACTGTGGCGATATTATTACTCATGTAAATGAAGATGATTTGGTTGCTGCTGCTGCTGATGTTGTTGTGATGTGTTGATGATGAGGATGATGATGATGATGATGATGATGATGATGATGATGATGATGATGATGATGATGATGATGCAGGTGAGGCAGCAGCCCGAGCCCGTGGTGGCGGATCAAGTTACAGGTGCTCGCATCCTAATCATTCATTTTCATCATTACTATGGCATGACATATTTTCCCCTGACACTTCACTAGATGTTTTCAGCGAACATACCGTTTTGTGTCATTTAGCTCTTCGAGATCATCCAGGTCGACCTCGCGTTAACATGTCAGCCAGATCCAGCAAGACGTACTCGTACCCATCACGCTCCGGCACACGTCTCTCATCCAGCTACGCGTGCATATCCTCCCTTACTCTTTGGATATGGAAGCTATAGAAGTTTGGAGCATTTTGGTAAAAACTTATAATAGTATATAATATCATTATACGGGATCATCATAACGGTAAGCCCTTCCATACATCACTATACGAGATCATCATAACGGTAAGCCCTTCCATACATCATTATACAGGATCATCATAATGGTAAGCCCTTCCATATATCTTTTGTTGTTCTTAGTTTGATAAAATCCCAGAGGAAACGAAACCGAATGTTGGTTCTCATGTTTGGGTAATATAACAAACAATCTGATCTTTATCAACGCTTTGAGTGTCAATCCCGTCCTGATGGTGTGTACCTGTTGCAGCCGGTACATCCCTAGCTTGAGGTACACACGTGTCTACGTGGACTTCACGGGGCCCTATTACTACTACTACAGCCTCTACTTCGGTTACGCGAGCTCGCCAGCTTACCTGGGCAGACGGAGACCTTCGGGAGGTGATCAGTGGCACACACCTGTACATGAACACTGACACTTAGGCCATAAATTATACGTAGTTAAATAATGAAAACGCATGCAAGGAATCCAACATCTATTTTGCAGCAGAATGTGTTAGCTTAGTAAATTAGCTTCATGCATTCATTTGTAATCAAGTTTGTATCAGGTGCACAGAACTTCAACAGGATATCAATAACGTTGATCTCACATTAGATGTGGACGTGAGCGTCAACTACGAGGCGAATGATAACGGCACTGCCATGGGCGTCTTCACGTGTCCTGTACATCCGAGTGAACCCAGGGAGTATACCAACTGCTGCGGCGAGCAGTACGCAGAGTACTGCTGCAAACAGGAGAGCAAGTACGTCACGTCTTTAGTTCACTCATACTTCAAAAATGAATGATGATAAAGTGGATAAACGCGACGATGGAGATAAAAATATATATCCTTCTATAGGGGATTAATTAAGACAACCGGAACATATCAGATTCAGAATCATTTGTCTGCCAAAATAACTTAATATCCAATTGTTGTCAATGTTTACGTGTATAAGAGGATGGATAAAAACATATGAACAGTTTATTAGAATGATATACTAATGAATTTCAAAGGCAAGGAGACATTGGACCCGTCGCTAGCGTGAGGGCCCATTGTTTGAAGACATTCTGTCTTTTCAAAGCATATGCCAGGGAGGGGTGGTAATGAATCCTGATCAGCTGACCTAGAAATATGACATTGGCCTTAGTTGTATCATTTATTGGATGCGAATAAATATTGTATGCATTCATAGCAGTTTATTTTGTTACAAGTCAGTGATGATATATGACTAAATAGCAGCTTTTATTGATAAATCACGCCATTCATTCAATCCAAGATTTTGTTGTTGTTGCAGGAACAATACTACAGTCATTGTTATCAGCGTTATCATGGCATTCATCGTTATGTGTGGTGTTGTGAGGATTGTTCTTCGCTACAAAGGTAAATTATAGCGTTTCATTGGACTACAACTACGACCACTACGACTTTAACGACGATGGTGACTACGACACACCAGAGCTGCGAATAAAATGAACACGCTCATCAACATGGCGTTATGTGCATCGTTGATTTCACTGTAATTTCAACGCAAGCGGTGCAGGGGGGAGGGGGGGGGGGTGGTGAGACGGGACGTACGCACCACCACCCCTTCTTGTAGGACCAGATACGTTCCGCATCATGGCCTGACCTCAAATCTAGCATCATCTCGATAAGCCCCGTTCACATTCACAACTAGCGTTTATCACTAATGCCTGACCGTCATCAGGAACAAAGATGCTAACGTAACTAGACCCGTCTTTCATGATTCCTAGCATCCGCACATGGCGCGTACCACAACAGGGATATAAATGCTCTACATTTACGTGTAAATGGCATGCACTATACATGCACCCACAATAAACACAATTAACGACCACAGCGACAGACAATCGATCCATGGCTGCTCACTCATAGTTCACGGAATAGTTTCACCAGGTAGCACTCTCTTGCACATATCCCGACTTAGCCAGCTACGTTCCCTGCTTTCATCAAGTATGACATGAAGTTTATATATACCACCGTCAGTTTCAAGAGACGGCGTGTTTTAAGACTCGTCGATTCTTGTTCTCAAAATCGGGAAAACCACCAACTCACTGATAACTGAACAAACTGCTCCTCCATAGGCTTTGATACAAAAGAGTATCTTTGCACCTGCAATTCTATTATTCGCTGGAATTATCCCTCGAAGATGCATTTTTTCCGGAGCCAGGTTCAGTTTTGAGTTTTGTGTTTGGTTCCGTTTTTGTCTAGTTGCTTCAAGACTCGATTGTAATATTTACAAAGTATTGAAGACAATATATCATTGTTAATTAGTCGATATCACCGCTTTAAAAAATATGCAAATTAATAGCGAACGGATCAAGTAACTACGCACGCGCAATTCCATCATCTTCTGGTATTATCACCCGAACTCTGCCATTTGAGACGGCAAAGGGTGTCCTCACCATGCACCTGCCTCACAGACTAGGCGGCGAGTTAAATTCCTCATCGTGCAGCTGGCACACTGACCAGACAGCGAGGGGAATTCCTCACCATACAGCTGCCACACTGACCAGACGGCGAGAGGATTCCTTACCATGCAGCTGCCACGCAGACCAGACAGCGAGGGGATTCCTCATCATGCAGCTGCAACACACACCAGACAGCGAGGGGATTCCTCACCATGCAGCTGCCACACAGACCAGACAGCTAGGGGATTCCTCGTCATGCAGCTGCCACACAGACAAGACGGCGAGGGGATTCCTCATCATGCAGCTGCCACACGCACTAGACTGCGAGGGGATTCCTCATCGTGCAGCTGCCACCCTGACCAGACGGCGAGGGGATTCCTCATCATGCAGCTGCCACACTGACCAGACAGCGAGGGGATTCCTCACCATGCAGCACCCACACTGACCAGACGGCGAGGGGATTCCTCATCATGCAGCTGGCAAGTAGACTGTTATGGATGCCGCTGACTTGATTAGGTGCATTGATTATTGCTTGAGGGGTGGCAGACATGAGGCTCCGATGCCTCGTTAAGCTATCTAGTTCACACGATGCCTCGTTAAGCTATCTAGTTCACACGATGCCTCGTTAAGCTATCTAGTTCACACGATGCCTCGTTAAGCTATCTAGTTCACACGATGCCTCGTTAAGCTATCTAGTTCACATGATGCCTCGTTAAGCTATCTAGTTCACACGATGCCTCGTTAAGCTATCTAGTTCACACGATGCCTCGTTAAGCTATCTAGTTCACACGATGCCCCGTGAACCAGAACAATCGTCATCCTTTATCTCCGAAGATTTCACCAACGAGCCAACAAGGCTCGGCTGTTCTTTGTGAGATCGAATGTATCCCACTGTGAACCATCCATTGATGTCTTTAACATTTGTTTTGAGTCTTCAGCATCATGACATCATATAGTCATTTGCAAATTGGGAAAGCATCCAAGAACAAATTCAATCCTAGTGTATTTCAATGATGACCAGCAATTATATCTTTTTTCAAACCACCATTTGGTGTCGCCTTAATGAGTTGTATATCCTGATGCACATATTGCGGTGATGTATGTGCTGACTATTGAGCTTATATGATCATCATCATCATCTCGTTGTTTCTTCTCAGGAGGGGTGGAGTCTCCTCGACACAACTGGCCATACGCTTCTATAGTTGACTGTACTCAGATCTACCCCATCATCCTTCACACAATCCATCCATCTCTTTCTCCGCCTTCCTCTCGCGATCATGCATGCTTCTGTTCATTCAATTAATCAAAAAGAGCCATTATAGCTGAAGATTGTACCATAAAGGTAAGTGGTTGTGAAAAATGTAAATAATGCTGTTGTAGGGCATATATGCCCTACAACAGCATTATGTACCTAGTGGTCAATGAAGGGAAACAAAACATTGGTGATAAGGGATCAGAATGAATGGTGGTCACAGTACTGATGAGTAGGAAAAGGGAGCTACTGTGGTAGAGCAGCGGTGGTCAACGCTGGACAACCGTCATGATTTACCGCGAGCGTTATGACCACCCATCTGTAGTGCAGCAAGCCACTGTGTGGTTGGTGACGCTTTGAAAGCTCGACTTTTACTTTCGGTCATAATTTACATCTGGTGGTGGCGATCATTTAATTACCCCGCTTCAAACTGTTACCTTCCGTTGACCACCGTACAGTTGTACAGACTTTATGTCCCATACCGTCTCGTACAGACTTCATGGCCCAATACCATCCTGTTCAGTCTATCGTTTCCCCTTACCATCTTGTACAGTCTTTGTGTCCCCATACAATCTCGCACTCTCTTTTTCTTACCATACCGTCATGTATAGACCTTGTGTTCCCATACCTTCTTGCACAGACTTTGTGTTCCCATACCATCTTGTACAGACTTTATGTCCTACTATTCCCTTTTTTACAGAAGAAGTAGATGTAATTAAATGCATCCCTTCGCAACCTTTGTGATGCTTCATTGTTTCACTACAGTGACCCTATATATGAGTATCACAGTCGTAGGAATCAGCTTGGATTCGGAGATGTGTTTTCCCAATAAAGTCTCCCAAACATAACCTGCTATTGTTATCCTCTGTTGTTAATGGAAGTAATGACGCAACACATGCGAAATGAAATTATAAAATGTAGATTAAATATTCCTATTAATCGCCAGCAATTGATTGCCTAGTCTTTCAAGATCAATTTCGACGTTTAACACAACGACAACATGGCACGAACCAATCATAGTCTTCAGCAGTTTTAAATCGCTTGTGATTCCCCGGCTTGACAAAGGAATTAAGAGACGTTGATGTTCTGAGACATAACGTCTAGACGCTACCGTTCTGGAACCTTAGCTGCCACCTCCCAGCGCCGTCTCCATGCTATGTTCCTCATGAGGCAAGTTTCATTCACCCTCTCACAATGTGTTAAGTTGATAGTGATGATGCACGCTGTGTGAATTCAGTTCAGACCGACTTATGTATGTCAATCAAGCTCATGGTATTTTTGAAGTCACTCCGTTTTCGGTAGTCGACCTATCATAGCGATTCCACATCATGTCATATCCATGACAACGCACGTTATATCATGGAGAAAATCATCGACAGCTCCTGTCTATTTCGATCCTCCGTTCATCATTTCGCGTACCACGACGACTTCACTGGAGCTAGCTCACTTCCCCAGCCGACCCATCCTACTCACGTGTGTCAGATGCAGAATAAATGCATGATGAATTACTCATAGTTAATTATTTAAAAAATATTAACATTACTTTGCTTCGTCAGCCATTGGATTTATTCACTCCTTGCCCATTGTTCAATGTAAAGCATGATTCATGTTAACCAGAGATAATGTAATTACAGCTGCTGTGAATACAAACATGAGAGGAGAATCGATGAACACGCTATGATATCTTACATATAGTCAACAACAGAGGAGCAGCCTAAGCAGAGAATATTATCTCTGGTATTTGACCTTCATCTACAGTAGTCTGATTGCCAGGTGTCTGTCTGAACGTGAATGTGACGCCGCCAACCTCAACAGTCTTTCGTCGGACGTCGCTATATCGATGATGATGTATACCCTTATATTCTACTGCTATTCTGTAGAATTCGCCTGCGGGAATGCGAACGCGTTCAGGGAAACGGACGACGTCATTGGAGCTGAATATTGTTGACTTTTTAACCACATTGCCGGTGTACGCCAGCACTTCTCCCTCATCATCCATCAGCTTCACAACAACAGTGGCATCCACACCAAAACCAGGATAATACAGACCGACACCAGCGATCCACACGCTCCTACTGCACTGGAAATCAATGGCATACGTTCCTGCTCCACACAAATCAAGGAGTAGTTGGTCGCCCTGGAATCTGTTCACCCTGTATTCTTCTCCTGACTTCTCTACATTCAACGACGTGCCTCCCTTGTATCCTTCTCTTGGTTTGGACTTTTCTACATTAAACAACGTGCCTCCCTTGTATTCTTCTCTTGGTTTGGACTTCTCTACATTCAACGACGTGCCTCTCTTGTATCCTTCTCTTGGTTTGCGTTTCTCCACATTAAACACCATGGGCCCCTTATACTCATAACCGTGTTCACGATGGGACATGTAATCCAAGATCTGCAAACGCTCGTCGTTAGTTAGCAACTTGGATCCTCGAGTCATTTCGGTGAACTCTTTGTTGGACATATCAGGGAAGCGTATCAGATACAGACAGCTCCCTAACACTGCTCGTCTGTTGTCATCTGTGAGAGGTTTGGCTTCAACGGCACACCGGGAATCCGCCCAGCGCAGACACGCTGTGTATACACCTCGCGGTGAAACGCAGTTAGTCACGTCAGATTCCAGTATCCTCTTCAGACTTTGATGAGATATAGCAGTGAACTCAGTGGAATCAAGAACCTGTTTTGCGTTGTGGGAAATAAAGTCCATACAACCTGCAGACAGTTCATTCTCGTCATATTGGACACTCTTTGTAAGGTAGAGACATACATTGTGGACATCAATGGTGCCCATCAGATAGTCGGAGCATTTAATCACCAGCTGAGACACTTCATATTTCCTAGCTGCGTGTAAGACATCCAGAGCGGTATCTACCTTCAGTTCTATCTGCTCACAGTACAAGAATCTGAGAACAGTAGGAACACAGCATCTCAATTTACCATCATAGAAAACATATCTTCAAGCATAATCTTTGAAATGCGTATGCAATTTTATATAGGCGAAATATAGTATTCGATTACCTTATTTAACTAATGTATTTGATTAATCATTTCTACAGAAATAGCATCTCTAAACAATAAACTAACTTAAGTACTGCGTTGAACACTTCCGGCTCCACATCATCTACTACGATATCGCCCTCGCGTCCTTCCGTCAACATTGTCTCAAATACGGGCGACCCACACATCAGCACAAACCTGTGTGCGGCTATCTTCTCTGGATTGTCCTTTCCGACCTTTAATGTCACATCACAGGCATATTTGCCCTCATACATGTATCTTTGTCTCTCTTGTAGTGACAATCCAGTTCTCCAGTCACGTGCCTCTTCTGACGCCATGATGTTACCAACAGTTGTTCACCTGGCAATGAAACTAAATAATGATAAACTCTGGTGACGGAGTTGGGTCTATGGAGGTCGACTGATTGAAACAGCCAACTTGTGTACAAATATACGTCCAGAAGTAAGTTAGCTAGCTCTGCATTGGACTCAAACATCAAGATAATCCCCGGAAGGGGGTTGGGGGATGGGGGGTGGGCACTTGGCCTTATTCTGGATAGGGTTGTGCCGTGGGACCTCGAAAACCCGTACCCGTTGCACAAGGTCAAAATGGCCAAAAGCATACCTTGTCGTACAAGATGTTATGAAAAAATGTTTCTTCGGTGGTACACATTGAAGCTGATAAACATGCCCTGTCGTACAAGTATGAGGCCCAAAAACCCGTCGTGCAAGTCGAGAGGCCGAAAAAACATACCCCGTCGCGCGGCACATATATACTACCTCTATACACTTAAGGGCCACCAACCCCCCACACCCCTCCCACCCCCCCACACACCCGGGTGACCCGGGATATAATCCTTCTGATAGCGAAATTCAATTCAGTTATGTGATCATAACGCTTGACGTAAATCATGACGTATGTACTTATGGTTGGGTGTGCATTCGTAGCACCTGAATTGACCCAATTAACCAGAATTGGCCTAGGATATGATAGTCTGTTGTAGAAAATGAATCTTTCAATGAGCGTGAAATGCGCAATGCACATCATACAAGAAGAGCTGAACCCCTGTATGGTTTGCACGACCCTTCTAATTGGTGCTGCACGGCTCAAAGTTGATATTGAATTCGATTCAAAGTCCCACAAATAAATTTTATTAATTTGAGACCAGTTTTTGTAAGCCCATGGGGTTGACATGCTTTCATCAACTGACTTGTAAGCGATGATCTAATAGACTCAGTAACTCGTTGTCTTGACCTCATTACAGGGAAGCTTCTCAGGGCCACAACAATCATTACAGTGATACTAGATCGCAGTATACAGCATGCACAACATTGAAGACACAGCCTTCGCAATCTAATTTAATTCATCAATATAGAAAACGACTGCTGCATATAATCACCTGTACAATGAAGGAATCGCTCGTCAAAACCGCTTCTCGTAGTGTACGTTTGCACTTCAACTGCAAAATCAAACGAATCTGAAAGCGAAACTAACGCTACGACCGAAACAATCGCATTATGACCTAAATGCGCTAGCTTGCGTTATGATAGTCTAGTTCCTTGTCGAGTCCGAGGTGGAAGGTCAAAGGTTGAGGGTAAGTGTCACTAAGGCCTTTGTTTAACTGGAAATATTAACCGATTTTCATCATCGGGTGTTTTTCGCCAGAGAAGGTTATTTAGCTTCATTAGACAGAAAAGAGATCGCAACATCATAATACACAGTGACTCCCTTTATTTCCTAAGCAACGTCAAAAGTATGAATGTACTTGAGCCATGGATCATAGAAGATGAGCTAAATATATCCGGTGATTGCAGTGATGAGCTGATGATACATGGTGATCGATGGAATAAGATGATGACATCTGGTGATTGTGGGGTTGAGAGAAAATATCTGCTGATTGTGGGGGTGAGAAGATGATATCTGGTGATGGAGGTGATGAGCTGGTGATATCCGGCTATTCTGGGGATCAGCTTAATATATCCGATTGTAGGGATGAGCTGATAATACCTGGTGATTGTCGAGATGAGCTGAAAATATCTTGGAATTGTTAGTGGTGAGAAGATGATATCTTGTGATTTTGGGGATGAGCTGGTGATATCCGGTGATTGTGAGGTTGTAACTACGATAAATGGTGATTGTGGGGATGAGCTGACGATATAAGGTGACTGTGGGGTGAGCTAAATATATTTGGAGATTGTTAGGTTTAGTCGATGAAATAAGGTGATTGTGGGGATAAGCTAAATCGGTCCAGTGATTGTTCGTTTGAGCTAATAATACCTGGTGATTGTGGGGATTAGCTGGTGATACACAGTGATTATGGGATGAGATGGTGATATCCGGTGATGGTTGGGATGTGTAAAGATATCTAGTGCTTGTGATGATAAGCTGATGTTGTCCGGTGATTGTGCGGATGAGCTGTTGATATAAGCTGATTGTAGGGATGAACCGGTAATTTGAACCGGTTATTTTGAGGATGAGCTGATGGTATTTGGTGATTTAGGGGTTAAACCGGTGTTTTGTGGTGATTTTGGGGATTGGATGAGGATATCTGGTAATCGTGTGCATAAACCGCTGGTATTCGGTGACTGTGGGGATGAACCGGTGATATCCGGCGATTGTAGCGATGGGACAAAGATATCAGGTGATTGCTGGGATGATCTGATGATATCTGGTGATTGTTGAGATGAGCTGAAGATTTCGTGTGATTGAGGAGTTTAGACGATGGTACCTGGTGATTGTGGGGATGAGCTAATTGTATCTGGTGATTGTGGAAATGAACGTTGGTATCTGGTGATTAATTGATTGGGCTGATGATATCTGGAAATCGTGGAGTTTAGCTGGTAATGTCTGATGATTGTGGGGTTGAGCTGGTGAAATCCGGTGATTGTGGGGATAAGTTGGTTTTATATGGTGATTGTGGGAATAAGCTGATGATATCCGGTGAGTGTGGGAATTTGCTGGTGATATCCGGCGATGGATATGATGATGAGACTGTTATATATGTGATTATTGCGAATATGTGCTGATTGTGGGGAAGAGCTGATGTTATATGGTGATTGGTGGGATGAGTTGGTGATACGTAGTCGTTGTGGTTATGAGCTCGTGATATTTGCCAATTATTGTGGAGATTTATGGTGGTTAAGGAGACAAGCTGGTTATATAAGCTGATTGTGATGTTAAGCTATTGATGTATGGTGGTTGTGATGTCTAGCCGGTGATATAGGATGGTTGTAGATACGTTCGTGTGATAACTTCGGATTGTGGCGTTGAGCTGATGATTTCTTATGATGAGTGTGTCGACGATCTGGTTATATAAGATGATGGTGGAGAGCAGCTGCTGATATCCGATGTTTGTATCATGAACTGGTGATATCTAGGGGCGATAATGGTGATGATATCACCATACTGTTGATATCTGGTGATACATGTGTTGATGAGCTGGTGATATATGGTGATGAATTTGGTGATGTGCTGGTGATATATCGTGATTGTGGTGATCAGTTCGCTGTCATCTGGAGATTGCAACGATGAACTGTGGATATCTGCTGATGATTGTGTTGATATTGCCGATCCCTTTGAAGTAAAGCTATAGTTGTCGAAGGTCATTCTAAATAATGTACAAACCTCTGTAATGCAACATAAGATCTCCCTCTTGTGCCTGGTATAAGCTGGGGAGTACGATTGCCCCGCCGATCTCAGTTGTTGAGACACGTTAGTAAAGTTTAACCAGGAGGCTACACTCAACCCAGCAACTGCCTCATCAGACTTTACAACGTGTAAAACTGCGTTCATCTACATTTACGAAGCCCAAGCAACGGGCAGATAATCAGTCGTCTCCTGCTGTCAAGCCACATGTGCATTGTGACTGTCCAATTCGAGGATTTATGTGACCTTTATGACCTCTTCAAATAGTGAGGATCGGTAGATGTCATCGGTAGAGAGTAATGCATGCTAACGCCATTTAGAGAGTGTAAGAACAACACAAGATATCACAAAACGCGTGACGTCATTCTGATGACATGGCTTTTAATAGCCTAGCTGTAGCGATTCGTACCAATGGTTGACCCTGGCACACCATCTCTCGTTAAATAGTTACCTCCAATTCTGCTTAGATCTCACTTACTGCCACAAGATGCAGCGAATGCAAGAATAAATTGCCAACAGACATTACCTTAGAAATCATCGCAGTAAATATGGTAAATAACTGTGAATCATTGTTAAGTGTTAGTTATCGCATGGTCACGTGGGTGATATGGGGAAGGAACACGAGGACGCGGAGCGTCCGAGTGTCTTTTCCCATATCACCCACGTGACCATGCGATAACATACTAGTCGCTAGGGCGCCTACACGCGATAATCAAGCACGACGCTGTCTCCTAATAATGCTAATTAGCGTGACCCCCGGGGGGGGCACTTGGCCTTATTCTGGATAGGGGTGTGCCGCGGGACCTCGAAAACCCGTACCCGTCGTACAAGGTCAAAATGGCCAAAAGCATACCCCGTCGTACAAGGTATTATGCGAATGTATAACCCCTCGTACAGATTGAAGCTCAAAAACATACCCCGTCGTACAAGTATGAAGCTAAAACACCCGTCGTACAAGTCAAGAGGCCGAAAAAAACATACCCCGTCGCGCGGCACATATGTACTACCTCTATACCATTAAGTGCCCCCCCCGGGGCGTGACCCTATGTTACGTAGGGTATCTGATTGGGACCTGTTAATATGAGAGGTAGATCTTAATCCCCCATTCGGCCTCAGCTGCCTGTGTTTAAGTGATGATAAGATCAATACTTTTGTTTCTAAACTTGTTTGTTTATTTGATTAGCATATGCTTCGATAGTTTTTTGTGTGAGACTTCCCAACTCCGCAATCAGAACTCCACCGACTTGGTCGTTGTTTGATACTAGCAACACCCAAGCGTAGTAGACACGGCTCGTCAGGTGTTACAATTTCACGCTTCAGCATGATTCCGGGGAGATGGGATATTACCGTGACTTCCCGATGAACGATACGCAACCACATTAGCGGCTGGCTAGCAAATGACTCTTGAGAAAACCTTCGTTTTAAGTGTGATTGATATTAAGAACCTCCGTAGTGTTGCCATGCTAGAGCAGTGGTGCTCTGTGAGGGACCATCTCAAGTAAAGTTGTTTCTTGGTGATATATCGACACGGTTGCAGTTATCGCATCGCAAACTGTGCGTTTGAGGTGATATGGGAAAAAGACCGAGCCTTTTCTCGAGCTCTGATTGGCTGAGAGTAGGGTGCCATGCGATAAATTCTGAAAACAGCCACACAGATCTGTATTTGACAGACCAACAGCAATGGATCCATTGTTGATTGTGATGCATAATAAATGTTTTTGTATCCTTTTATCTTTGAACTGAATAACGTGTGTAAAAATAGTGAACTTAACATCGTTAACAATAAGTACCTGTTTATGCTGGAAATTAATCAAACAATTAGGCTGATTGCAGCCTCGGTACTTGCATGTACTGCATATAGTCATGCTTGGTGTCAATATCACAGTGTGACGTATGATTGGCTACACTTTGGTCTACTAAGGTAGATCATTGCTATATAGTCTGTCACCCACAAGCGGGTATGGCGGCTGAACGAGAGCCTTATTCATACTCTGTTATCGCTAAGTACTGTGTTTATAGAAATTCATAGTAGTGCTTATAGTTTTGGCACAAGTAAAAGCATAAATGCCCCCATCACCACTCGGTCTGATGAAGCATATTACCCGGGACTGCTTGTCATTAACATAGCCAAAAGGACAGCAATATGCGTCAGTAGAAAAACAAAGCTCTGTGAGGTGCTTTGAACCCAGTTAAGCTACCTCATGAAACAATAATCTCCAATGAACCTCCACAGCGCCCCTGGCAGAGAGTGGGCTGTGACATCTTTTTATTTGAAGGGCGGCCATATTTGATAACTACGAACTGCCACTCTATTTTCTTGGAGGTCGACTAACTGCTTGACATTTCTGCCGGAACTGTCTTAAGAAGTCAAAGTCACATTAAAGAATATGTGATTTAATGTTTCCAATTTCCACTCGAGATCATGGAGATGATAAGGTCCTACATGCAGATTCATTGATCAATCACAGAATATAATTTACGTTAATGTTTCTGTCAAAATGATGATTGATACTGGTACGCTAATGCACCCCTCTAACGTTAAACTGATTATTCTCTCAAGCTAAGTAGGCTATCATCATTGATAAAAAATGGGAGGCAGTGATTGGTGATATCTGGATTAAAACTAAGTTGATTTCGGTGACAATTACGGAGAATGTGTTATGACAGTGGAAGATAATACAGGCTTGACTAGAATTGGACTTGGCTGAAATTGGACTTGACCCAAATCGAACTTGACTTAATATTAACTTGACCAAAGTTTGGACTTGACATAAATTGGACTTGACGCAAATCGTGATGCAACAGCGTTTAGTCTAAGCTATTAAAAACATGCAGCAGCTTGTATAAGGATTTTCCGTGGGAATCACGTGGATATGCGCTCTCAATGAGAGAGAGAGAGAGAGAGAGAGAGAGAGAGAGAGAGAGAGAGAGAGAGAGAGAGAGAGAGAGAGAGTTGGCTGTATTTAGCCGTAGCCATTTAAAGAGTGCTTTAGGTTTTTTATTGACATTTTGTTATTTTTCAATTTTTCATTTTAAACGATAGATGAGTGTTCCTGTTGTAGAGTGTAGAAAATTGCATGATAGAAGGTTTCTCACACTCCAGTGCATTAAAGAAAGAAATTAAGATAGTCTTTGAGACTCCTGGATAATACGTGCTAGTGATCAGTTGTAGTAAAGTTGAGCAAACAATGATGTTAGTGAAGATGATATTTTCCTCTTGATGGCTGGATTTGATATTATTAGTACTCCATTCACTCTTGTGACTTTGGAAATGAAATGATGCGTTGTGTTTTATTGTTAAATGTTGGGAGACGGCGGTGGGATGGAGTTGGGTTTGGGGGTGTAGTAGCTAGGGGGAGAGGGAGTTGTGTGTGCGCTGTTGGGTTGACTATGCTATTGTGCTTTATGATGAGATTATTTCCGCTATGACGTAAATGATGATGATGCTAGAATTAAGTTATTGCGGATGAAATCGTGTCATGGATGAATTTTATAAGGTGTGTGTGGATTGAACTTTCTTTTAAGATGTGGTGAGTATTGTGTTGTATATACTGGTTATTTAGTTGTGTTAGTAGTTGTTGCCTTTGTGTGTTGTAGTGTTGGCATTGAAAGAAGTGTGGTGTATTGTCTCATACACTTGGCAGTGGGGACAATTCGGATGCGTGTCTGTCTGGATGGTCGATAAATGGTAGTGGTGGTGGTGAGTTGCATTGCCATACGCCGATACGGTGGTGTATATAGCTTCGGTGTGGCTATCTTTGTCTACTGTTTTTAGTATGATGTATACTTCGGGTTGAATATAGTGGTATAGAAGATGTGCATGTTCGTCCCATGTAGTTTGCCATTTGCCTAGGAATGATGTATGTGGAATTGTTGGTGTTTTAAACACTGTTTATATGCTATGTCAGTGTTAGCTCCGGTCGAACGGTAACATGTATTTATACTAGTCTACTCAGACGGCTTGTAGGGCTATATCAGTGTATGTGAATAATCAGAATATGTCAGGTGGAGTGTGATGACTAATGTATGCTATTATTAGGTTAAATGAGTGATTGTTTTGCTAGTGTGTCCGCTTTTATGTTACCACTGTAATACCAGGTATCCCACAATGAGAAGGGATCCAGATGAAAATGACATTGATGTTATGAACTTGGAGATGTTTATTTCAATGGATGATAATTGATATCTTGAATGTATGGGTTTTTGTTACTGTTTTCCATTGCTTTAATAACTTACAGTGATTCTGAGAAGATGGCAATGTTACTATTTTCTGGATGTGTGTACTGATGTAATGCTACTGATATTGCTTGTGCTTCTGCCTAAAGGTTGAGTAGCCGGTATTCTGAAGGCTTTGTGGTATTTTTTTATTGTGGGATTGTAAATGCACCCCCTGTCAGTTCTTTTTGTTTTGATCCATCTGCGTATATGTGTATAGTGTTGGGTAGTAGGTTGTCTATGAGCTGTTGTGCTTCTGTTTTGTTAAGTGTGGGGTTGTCTTTATTTGTTTTGTCTTCTAATGTTGTATTTGTATTGGACTGTGGTGTGTGCCATGGTGAACTAGGGTTGGTGGGGGTGATTATGGGTGGTGATGGGTGTTTAGTGTTGAACTTCTGTGTCTGTTTTTGTCATGTTGTTTTTTGGTGAGTGTGCCATGTTTCCTGGAAGTTGGTTAGTGATGGAACATAGTGGGCTTGTGCCTTTGTTTGGTATTTTAGTGTGGTTTCTAATAATTGTAGATGTACTGGTTAGTTACCACGGTTTACTTGCATGGCTGCTGCTTTGATGTGTGTTTTATGGATTTGTTTATGATTCCGTGCACTGTGTTTTGTAAGATGTCAAGTTCGTGAATATGGTATAGATCTGCTATTGTGAGAGCTTGGGAGGCGTAATTGAAGAGAAGCTTGATATTTGCATTATATATGATCGGTTGCTTATGTTTGTTTGCTCCCCGTGTTTTAGCGTTATGTGTTTCATGAGGTTTATGTATTTGTGAGTTTTTGTCATACAATATTTTATGTGATGATTGAACGTCCTATGTTTTGTGAACATAATTATCCAGAATTTGTGTTTGTTTACGTTCTGTAGTAGGTGTTGTTTAACTTGTATTGATGTTGCTCTATTTTGTAGGAGTAGCCAAATTTGATGGCCTTTGTTTTGCTTGGTGAAAATGTTGCATAGTTTTGTATAGTTTTGTTTTGGGTTTTCCTTTCTGTCATAGTGCTTTTTCATCTGAAACCTGATTGTTTGGTGCTTATGATGTTGTGTTTGTTTAGGTAACACGTGAGTCTATTGTTGATTATTGTTTTGCATATGCATGATGTTAGTGCTCTAGGTCTGTAGGAGGTGGTCGCGTGTGGTTTTAGTAGTGGGATGATAGTGCTTTGTTTTAATTGTGTGGGGTATTTCCTATGTTGCCAAAGTTGGTTGAGTATTTGTAATGTTGTTTCTTTGGCTGAGAGGGCAGGAGTAGCTGATGTGGTTAGGCCTGGGGCAGGAGTTTTGCCAAAAGTTTAATTTGCTTTGTTTTTTAATTTTTGTAGTTATTGATTGTTGGTATCTGTAGTTGATAAAGTCTTGTGGGAGTAGAGTGTGTTGTGCTTTGTTTCTTAGTTTATTCCTTGATGCTATAAAGTTCGAGTATTCTCTGGTCCACCATGGGTTTCTTTTTTGTACTGATGTTGCTCTGTTTTGTAGGAGTAGCCAAATTTGATGGCTTTTGTTTTGTTTGGTGAAAATGTTATGCCTCGTTATTGTTGCATTGTTTTGTCTAGTGTTGTCGTGGGTTTTACTCTCTGGCATAGTTCTATATCATCTGAAACCTGATTGTTTGTTGCTTATGATACTGTGTTTGTTGAGGTACCACGTGAGTCTATTGTTGGTTATTGTTTTGAATGTGTTGCATATGCATGATGTTAGTGCTATAGGTCTGAATGAGGTGGGGTGATTTGGGTACTTGTCTGGGTTAAGAAGTGGGATGATAGTGCTTTGTTGTGTGGGGTATTTCCTATGTTGCCAAAGTTGGTTGAGTATATGTAATGTTGTTTCTTTGGCTGAGAGTGACATCCTTTTAATGCAGGAGTAGATTATGAGATGTAGGCCTGGGGCAGGTGTTTTGCTTTGTTTTATTAATTTGTTAGTTATTGATAGCTTATGTCTGTGGGAGTGTAGTGTTGTGCTTTGTTTCTTAGTTTATTTCCTGTTGCTATAGAGAATGAGCATTCTCTAGTCCACCATGGGTTTCTGTTTTGTATTGGGTTTGGAGTGATTGTTGGTGTGGTGTCTTTTGATATGCTATGTATGGCTATTTCTAGATTATTTTATGAAGTGATAGTGTCTGTGTTTATGAGTGTTGGTGTGATATGATGAGAGTTGTTTGTATTTGTGCCAGTTTGTGATTTTATAGTCTTGATAGGGTGTTCTTTGTTGTTTGCTGTCGATGAGTTGATAGTTGTAGAATGATGTGGTCGCTGTTGATATATTCATGTAAGTTAACCCAGTGGAATTTGTGAGCAATGACTTCTGTAGTGTATGTCAGGTCTAATGTTGATATGCATGTATTCCCCATATATGGCAGAAATATGCAGAGATACAAATATTGTTCCAAATTGTTCACTTCTGAATTCATGCAGTCTTCTAGGTGTTGACTATATTAATTTTACAATTAATGATGTAAAATAGTTGTGCTTTTGTTTGTAAGATACAGAACCACCTGCCCAAGCAAGTACCAGCTATGCCACAAGTCAGCCTAGAACAACAAGCCCTGTAAACCCCAGCCTTAAAGATGCCAACAAAAACAACTTGATTTCTAGTGACTCGGAGTCAGAGCAGGATGTCTCAAGCAGAACATGCATCAAAGATACAAGTGAGTATATTTCAGTCCTCTGTGATCTGTAAACTTGTGACAATGTATAACCCAAAGAAAGGCTTCTTTAAGTTATAAATGAATTCTAGATAAGTGACTTTCATATAATAGGCACTACCAACTGCATAGGCCATAACAAGTTTTGCTATAATTATGATTGTCATTACAAGTCTGCTATAGCTAGAAACTAATATGAAATATGAAACAATTATGTGAATGCACATGCAGACTGCTTCTAATGGGATACAAGACAGACCCAAATCATGGTCATATGATACCTGATCGCCAGGGAGAACTATGAATGTATCACTATAACAGATGATATAATCAGAAATTATAGAGATAGCATAGCGGTAGTACGGTTATTATTAAGTTATTAGCGTATATTTCTATGAACTAGAACTAAAAGTTAGTGTTAGTGGGGGGGGGGGCATAAGTCCTTACAAATAAACATGCCTGTCTGTGAGCTACATTGGATGTGAAATATATGAAAGCATGCATACAGCAGAGCCTGAACAATTAAGACTTCAATGTGTATGTTCTATTGAATATTCATATATAAGCGCCAGCAACCAAACTAGCATTTCAGATACATCATTACAAATTCATTGCCCAATTGGGCCTGTATGAACATGAAAGTGACGCCGCCATTCTCAACAGTGTTCTTGTCCTTCTTCGCCATATCGACACTGTTAGTACTGATAATCTGCTGTTATTCTGTATGTGTGGTTGCCTCGTAGGTTGATGAATTCAGCAAACTTGATGTGAACCGGAACATATTTGTCTTGCCAGTCCATAACCACATTGCCGGTCTCCCTCGCCTCCTTCCGACAACATGGCCTCGAATTCCGGCAAACCACACACATTCTGTGAGTGGCTATCTTATCTGGATCAACCTTGCAAACCTTGAAGGTCACATCACAGGCATATTTACCCTCAATCATGAATCTTTGCCTCTCTTGAAGTGACAGTCCGGTTCTCCAGTCACGTGCCTCTTCTGACGCCATGATGTTAAAGACAGCTGTTCACAGCAATGACAATCATGGCAAGTTAACGGCGGATGATTGGCGAAACTTTATGTGGGTAGAAGCATGAAATCTGGCGAGGGAGTTTGGGACTATGGATGTCGATTGTTTGGAATAGCCAATTTCATTGGCGTCAATTACAAAGAAAGCAATGTAACCTAACCTCGGGAGTTATGTACAAAAATACGTCAAGGAGTAATCTAACAAGATCTGCACTTGACTGAGACATTCGCGATAAATATCATCCACAAAACGACCTTCAACTTAAGTTGACAAGAGGTGGATGATCATAACACTTGACGTAAATGATGACGTATTCGTTGATGTTTGAGTGTGCGTTCGCTCCTTCAGGAGTGACCCAATTTACAAGTATTGACCAAGGATATGATTATCAATTATAGACATTGACTCTTCCATTGAGCGTGAAATAGGCAATGTACATCATACAAGACGTGATGATTTTCTGTACGGTTCCCATGGGCAATCTGAATGGTGATCCCCGGGTCACGGGTGGCTTTGTTTTGGTCTAAATAATAAACTGTATTAATAGTAGGCTTTGAAAATATCTGTACTTGAATCACAGGCACGAGATGTAAAGCGGAGCAGCAAATTCTGGAGCTGCCACAGTGGAGCTTCACAAAACAGGAAGGCAGCCCTGCTAGTAGATTCTCATGATGTCATTGGTGTAGTCATCCACCGCCTCTGGTAAAATACAGCGGCAACACGACGTGACCAGACATATCAGCTCGATGCAACTTTGCGACCAGCACTACCTCTTCACTGGTATGGCAAGATCTATGTAGGATTGGCGACACATCGTGTGTCATTGCACTGCAGGGTGAATTCAATCCTAGTGTATTTCAATAATGTTTGTTTTCAAACCGCCATTTGGTGTGGCCTTAATGAGTTGTGCATGCTGATGCTTATACTGCCGTGATGTAGACACAGACCATTGACCTTGACATTGAAATTGACGTGGACGGTAATGGTGACTGTAAGGGGAAATGTCTATACATAATCATGATGGTGACGATGCTCAAATCAAATTGATGTGGTATCATCAGCCATGAAGGTTTAATATTCTGATACACATTATGCTAGTTGTTGCATCTTTGTGTTTGATCAAATACAGGTTTGTGGTTTGTGACTACTAATCTATTTCAAATAGCTGTCATCATCATCATCGTCATCATCATCATCATCATCATCATCATCCTCCTCATCCTGTTGTTCCCTCTCAGGAGGGGTCGGTTCTCCCAGATACAGCTCGCCATAGGCTTCTATAAACGACTCTACTCAGATGCACCTCATCATCCTTCGCACCATTTATACACCTCTTTCTCTGCTGAAGAATGAACAATAAAGGTACGCGGTTGCAACACATTGTAAGTAATGCTGTTCTAGGGCAGTATCAGTATGAAATACCTCTCGAATTTCAGATATATAATAATTTCCTCTCTTCGTCATGGTTCAACGTCCCGCTGCGTTTGCGGGCCATGTTGTTTCCGTTTGTGAAGCAAAATGACGATTCTGTGTGAGATAATAGTTTCCTAAAATTAGTCTAGCGCAGCACATGATATCTTTTGCCAACCGGGTCTGGTCCTAATCCATCTTGGACGATTCTGATCTTCCAAGGTCAGTGTAAATCGCAATGCTCATGCGTCGTAATTATCTAGGTAGCATTTGGCATTAAGAACGATAGCTCATCTCCTCCAAGGACCAGTTCAATATCATTAAGATTCTTTCACACGTTGAGACATTCTCATGATAATATATCTGTAAACCGAAGCATCAAGGCAGTTATCTCATATGACAGCATCATGACTTGGTTTAGATTTTGTGTCAATAGTTTTTCTGCATGGCCCGAGAATATCAACTACCACAATACCATACGACAGTGGACCTACCGTCGTCAAGCAGAGTGGGAACCTTTCTTAGTTGACCACTCATATTAAGGGTGTGCAGGCGCATAACAACCCCTACAGTAACATGCTCTTCGGTGAAAGTTAAATAGACATATTAGCTGTTATGAATAGGTGCTGACAATAATGGTTTGCATATCTACCTCGTTGGATCACATACATGTTCAGCAAAATGTATGCACATTGCGAAGTTCATTACAAAAAGTAAGTGCATGTGTATTGTTAACTTTCCTGAACTGCAAGTTCTTAATATAAGACAATTCGTTTGAAGAGGCTGTGTATCTATATATTTTTATCACCATGATTATAAGCATAATTGAACCTGAGTTGGATTGATTGATTACACCTCATATAGGCCCGCCATAGCTATGTCGGTTACCTATAAGGTATTATAAATTGAAGCAAATTAATAATAAAATTTCTCGTAGACGGTTTGAATGGAAAACCGACACATTTATCGGCTAATACACCCCACAGTCGTGCTGGTCTATTCACTGACGGAAGAGTAGTTCTGGTAAAGCACCCGTGGGTGTTTATCAACATGTGATGACAGATAGATGAGCGCCTAATTGCGGTGAGCTCTTTGTTTACAGGAACTAATAGCATTGCCAATGTATCCGAGACACCAACTCCTGGTGCCAAAACTTTATCGTTCTTGTATTCGTGCTCAATTTCGGCTGTTGTCGTTTTTGTCTTTTCTTTTGGTCTCTCAGCGCGCTTGATTTCGCGTCTTTTGGGCCGTTAGCGGTTTTAATGTTGTCATTTGCTCTCATGTCGGTGTTGTTGATTTGCTCAGCCAAACTGGTTTGATTGCTATTACATAATGGCTCGCTGTCATTAATAACTATAAATGGAGTTTGTTTTAGTTGGGAGAAGTAACTACTAATGAGCCAGGGAGCGGTTTTCACCGTGGCAGGGATTAATTGTAAATCGTGCCAGCACACATGGCATTAGACGTTATTATATCTTGCCTAACATAAACGGATACGAAAATAAATATCTGAAACAACGGATGTCTGGTGTGAGTTATGGAATTGTAATGCTTTTACGGTGTGCCGGTACATTGTTTAAAAGATCATTATGTCGGATAACAAAGCCGTAAACGAAGAAACTACTTATGACAAAGTGCCAACACGAAATGTAGCATCAGCATGTGATATGGCTAGCCAGCCATTGAGAGCAGGAACACCTACTGCAAAAGCTGATATAGAACGTATTCGCTTGTTGAAGAGCAAGCAAACAGCAGCACTGGCCGTTTTGAAGAAACGCAATGAGATGGTCAACTTGATGGCGGATTAAGGTAACCTACACCTGGTTAAAGGATCAATAGACTGTTTAATGAACTGTGTGAAATTTATCAAATCGCCCACAGCAAACATATTGATGCTGCTACCATAGACGTTGACAGCGAAACCAAGCGTTTTTAGGATAAACAGAACTCTAAAATCCAGTTGAGAAAACGGGTCATGGAATGGAATCAACGCTCTGAACGCCACCATACAGACCAGGTTGACAGTGCCTAACCTTTAGTGGTGCCTGTCGTGGGTCTCATAGTTCACGATCTTCGCATCTTTCAAGGTCATTGTTTGCCTCGAAATCATCAGCATCAGCCAGAATCAGAGATAAAGCTGAAATCGCTGAGTTCAAAGAGCAGAAGACCACGATCAAGATACACCAATACCTTCAGGTACAGGAGGAGAACATGAAGCTTGAGGTGAAACTGACCAAAGCAGAAGCACGGGAGAGGGTCTAAGCTGAACAAGGCGTGGACATGATCCCAACAGAGACGGTTGATGTCGCGAAATTGAAATTCTACCCAGCCCCGCTCCAACAAGTAAAGCGATATGATCAGCATCCGTATATTCCAGAACAGCACCTGATCACCACAAACAGTCTCCCAGCTGCGCTATCATCGCCTCAAAGTGTTCAGCGGTGATATCAAAGAGTATAGAACCTTTGTGACAGCAGGTGACCCACGTGTTGCCTCTCGTGCATCAGATGCAGCAGATAAGTTGCGCTTCTTTGATTAACACCTAGTTGGTGAGCCCAGAAACAAAATCTGCGGATGTTTACACATGGATCCAGAAGAAGGCTACCGAAAGCTACTGGACAAATAATATGGTGACCCCTGTAAACTGAGTATGATGTATGTCAGAGAAATTCATGACTGGTCGGTTGTTAGGCCGGGTGATAAAGTTGGCTTAAAATAAATGGCACTGTATCTTACACAATGCAAATGTGCCATAAAATGGCTATCATACCATGAAGTACTTAATAAACGCCCTATTATGCTTAGTACTGATTAGAAGCTACCGATTTATCTACAGAACGTGACGTAGTAAGCTATGTCAGAATGTGACGTGGTAAGTTATGTTAGAATGTGACGTGGTAAGCTATGTCAGAATGTGACGTGGTAAGCTATGTCAGAATGTGACGTGGTAAGCTATGTCAGAATGTGACGTGGTTAACTCTGTCTGAGTGTGACATGGTATAATATCAGTAGAGTTTAACAGCAAAGGTTTCGCACTACCTATCAAGTTCAAAAAACGGTACTTATTACGAAGGCCAATTAATAAATAGGTGCTGCTTATACGCAATGAACATCAAGAGATGATTCACTGCATGGTTCCCACGGCCCATCTGAATGGTGATCCCTGGGTCAAGGTTGGCTTTGGTTTGTTCTAAATAATTAAACTGTATTAATGGGAATCAGCGCTGTCAGCTCATGGGTCAACTGAGGGGTTATGCGATGACGTAGTTGATTTAATAACTAGTTGTCTCTTGATTTCATCACGGGGAAGCTATTCAGGGACACAACAATGATTACAATGAACATAGATTGCGGAAAACAGCATGCATAACCCCCCCGGGGGGGGGGGGGGGCACTTGGTCTTATTCTGGATAGGGGTGTGCCGCGGGACTTCAAAAACCCGTACGCGTCGTACAAGGTCAAAATGGCCAAAAAGCAAACCCCGTCTTACAAGGTATTATGCGAATGTATTACCCGTCGTACACATTGAACCTGAAAAACATACCCCGTCGTACAAGTATGAGGCCCAAAAACCCGTCGTACAAGTCGAGAGGCCCAAAAAACATACCCCGTCGCGCGGCACATATATACTACCTCTAAACACTTAAGTGCCCCCCCCCCGGGCATAACCCTGACGCACAGCTTTCACAATATTCTATGATTCAATAATACCAAAAAGGATTGCTGCACGTAATCACCTGTACAATGAATGAATCGCTAGTCAAAATCACTTCTCGTTGTTTACGTTTGCAGTTCCTCAGCAAAATCAAACGAATCTGTAAGCGTAACTGCCGCTTCGCCCGAACCAGAAACAATCGCATTATGACCTAAATGCGCTGGCAGGCGTTATGATATCTCACCCGATACTTTTACCTAAGCATCGTCCATTGCATTGATGCTACTTGAACGATGAATCATGGAAATTTACCTTATCTAGAAATTGATAAACGATGACTTGACTAAGTACAAACGAGACTAAGTCTAAATCCTATTTCCCATTCAAAACTTATTGATTAAATGAAGTTAAGATGCCCCTTTGACCGTTTAATTGCATCAAAGTAATATAGAGTAGCGAGAGGGAGTATAAAGTACAACATATCATTGTTGAAATTGCAGTCAAACATATATGTCATCGAAACATTCGCACCATCGTCGTGATTGACTGAGCGGCATTTCAAAGACATAGTGGTCGTGGTGCAGGCAAATCAACCTGATGATGATGGAGATAAGCTGGTTATATCTGGTGATTGTGACGATGAACATAATATCCGAGGATTTTAGTGATGAGCTGGTGTATCTGGTCGTTGTGATGACGGGTCGGTGGATATCCGGTGATTGTGGGAATGAGCTGGTGATACTCGAGATTGTGGAGATTGATGATGATAATGGTGATGAGCTGGTGATATATGGTGATTGCTGTGATGAGCTGGTATATATCGGGTTATTGTGATGATGAGTTGGGGATATATGGTAAGGAATATGGTGAAGAGCTCGTGATATCTGGTGAAGATTGTAGAGCAGGTTCATATGGTGATGCATGTGGTGATGATGATATATAGCGGTTATTATTGATATGAGCTGGTGATATCTCGTGATTGTGGTGATGATATGGTTCATTGCTGCGATATCTGGTGATGGTTTTGTAGATGCGCAAGTAATAGCTGGTGACTGAGGAGACCAGCTGGTGATATCTGGTGATTGTGGAGACGAGGTGACGATATCAAGTGATCGTAGAGACGAGCTGATGATACCTCGTGATTGAGGTGATGAGATGGTGATATTTTTGGTTTTTTGTGACAAGCTTGTAATAACTTTTGATCTTGGTAATGAGCTGGTGATATCCGACGATGACGACGCCGACTGAGAGCTTCATGGTGTGGTCAGGTCATTTGTGTGGACGGCGGACTACGTGGGTGACGAGAAAATAGGGGACACAGAGAGAAAATGCGGAGTCAGAATGATTCCTTATGGGGTGTCCTGCCCATGGCCACTCTCTGAGGGCGTCAAAGTGTTTCCGCTAGGTTTCTCCTTAATGAAGGGTCATTTTGACTCCTTTCTTTGCTCATGCAAAGCGAGTCATGTTAACTCCTATTTAAAGGCTAAGATGAATATGGTGCCAATCATTAGCAGCTGCATGTTAACAGTTCAGATAAACAACTTAAGACAATAATTATATTTATAGAACATACCAAATTACAGCCACACGTGTATTAACCAGGGTACTTGATATTTATAAACTGAAAAATTGTTAAACACATTCTGTTGAAATAAAAACACAAAACACATGTACCTCACAATTGATGACTATGAATGAAAAATATCAGCTATTCAACTACTATCAATGTGTGCTGTAAGACAACCAAGAAACATGACACAGCATGACAGAAATAATGGGACATAATGTATGGGTTACCATTAGCATTGACGAATCATCTAAGCAGAGGTGTAAACATACCCCTCAGTTGCAAGACCCAGTGAATCACAACTCCCAGCACACTAAAAATCATAGAACATGCATATTGAAATTTAATCCGGACAGCATAAAAAAATACGATCAGCACTACACAAATTACAAAAAACACCATTAAACATTTAACTACAGCACTGAAACCAAAATCAGCATTAAACCTCAATAATTCAGCATCATTACAAGCAACATTAATCCATAATTTTAACATCCAAAAGATGGTTAAATGCAGTCAACAAGAGCATCACTTTAATGTCATTTTTCCAAGTGTCTAGAACATTCAACACGACCTCCTGCAAAAATGTTAACCTTGACTGCCCCTTTGTAGAGTACACAATGCTAAAAAAATACAAATTTGCAAATAACATTAAAAAGCCTTAACAAGGCAGTAGTCTTGCATACAACAACTTTCTCAGCATAAATGGTCAAAGATGTTTCACCACCCATAATCTCTCTCACACTGTTCCCCGAAAAATATTACGATGCTGTTTGTCCTCAACTGCATGGCCTGGCGTCCCCATTACAAACCATGTTGGCATTGCATCCTTTAGTTTATGTGGCAAAAGCAGCAGTGCACAGTACTTCATGGTAACTGTACAGCAGTACGTTACATTATTTTAAAAAATAACATCTCATTTTGTAAGATTATTTCTTTGTATATACTAACAATTAGCAACAGGTAAATAACTTACACTACCTGTCCTTTTCTGTCTTTGTCCCCATTGCGATGATATTCCTTCACGCATCATATTTGAGTGATAAGCCAAGATCAGACCTTGAACATATTAAAACACATATACAACGAACACGGATATCTCCCAAACATAGATTAGCTAGCATGATTGTTAAGGAACAGCGTAAACTATAAGTCAAAGATTACCTACAATCACTTTAGTAAGTGACACGCACGTATATAAACCAACGCTCCTTGTATATGGGATCAATAAGCAAGCCAATTAAACCATGTTCTTCGTTTGTACCAGCGATTATTCCATAAATACAGCAAGCACATACCGTTTCCCCCTGGTATTCGTGGACAGGATTGGCAAACCTACAGTTACGCTGTGCCTGTTATATGTACGGTGTCCATTTCAGGGTTGATTAAGTCGTTTATCCAAGAAATAATACAACCATGACGTTCGGATTACATTGGAGCAATTTGCTATGAATTTCACTTTTGGAATATAACACCAGGATTTATCTATGGATATTGCAACTTTTGTAACTGCGTATATTTCTACATTGCTTACACAAATACACTTATGTAGGATATTGCTTTATCTAAAACATTATCCCAAACAGATTGAAGCCTCATCTCTACATCGTGTGTTGTTTTAATATACATCTCATTTGAGAAGCTCAGGATAATCATAGTATTTATCATGTATTGGTGCGACCTTACTGGTTGGCTACATAACAAAATGTGATAAAAGATTAGCGACTCTTGTGCCAAACGACATCATTATCTCACCCGAATATCCTTAGGTGTTTATTAACAGGTGATGACAGATAGATGAGCTCCTAATGAGAGACCGCGAGTTTTAATTCGCTATGCAGCAGCACAGAGCAATGCGGTCCCTCGCCGGCTTCCGGTAGTCAAATACACGCGGTTTACATAGAAGATTGCGCAATGTTGAGTCCTGGGTTATATCATTGATATCCTTGGGGAAATCATCGCTTACGGATAAGCACAGTCGTCTAACCTTACAACAACTATTGCAAATAAAGCTGAAGCAGCTATCGCCTTTCATGGCTCAGAGCTGAGGTTAGCAACTTCTAGGAATGGCCATACAGTTACCGAACTTCACCTCATATTTCATGAACATATGTGTCAAATTCGCGTCCACATCCACCTGCCACATGCCTATCACGCTGCTCTTACCCTCAGCAAACCAATATGGGATTGTCAATGACCACAATTTCTTAAAACTTTCTCCACAAGATGAATTCCTCAATGTTAAAGGCCTCACCCACATCATAGAGACTAAATGCCAAGAGTTGAGAGACAAAACTCCGGGACAAGCCCGTAATAAAGATGCAAGAGATTGTAGTCCTCCCAGTTAGTATGTCTATGTACAACCACAATCAAAACAGACATGGTCCGAAAGTCAAAGTCACTGATCCACGTCAATCAGATTCGTGTCAACGCCACAAACAATGGCATCTATAATAAGTCTTTGGCTCTGAGGAAATATGCCGGTTGACTGTGGCCGAAGTCCAAAACTCACCTTGCCTAGCATGCTCACCAGATGGTATTGTGTCTGATGACGTGATTGTTGAGGTCAAGAGCTCCTACAGAACCAGGGATAAACTTGTCTCTCCTGTCTATGTGCCATACCTAGTCAGTGTGAACATTTAGCTGATCCTCATCAGCCATCATGACTACTTTTACCAGATTCAGGGCCAGTCGACTTTGTCACCTCGTAGTGCTTAATTCCATGTATTTTCGCAAATTCTGTTTCTGAGTTTGTGTAGTCTTGTGCACTGATTTCTTTTTCCTTAAATAATTATTCACCTGTACCTCTAGCTGCATATTGTCTGTGGTGGAATGTATGATAAACTCTGAGATGTTTTAATTTATTTCTGCACTCAGTGAGAATCCACGGTCCCATTATTAACTTGCTTAATGAAGAGGCAAACATGACTAGGTTACAAAACAATGTTATCTTCATGATACAAAGAGCACTCAAGTGAAGATTTATTATAAATTACATATATCAATTCATTGTATAAAATGAAAACTATACAACACCTTCCAATGATATTCATATGATTCACACCCTGAATTGGTAATTCATAGATACATTTGATATCATCTCATGCACATTCACATTTTACAAACACTACCAATCATGTTACGCAGTTGTAGGGTCGATGAAATGCCGAAAGTTGCAGTGTATAACCGACAAATATCATGCGGAGGAAATCTAGACCTCACAGTGGTTCATTGGTTCCCTCAAGATTTTGAAGGTTTTTCATAAACTCTTACTGTCACACTGCACCACTTTTCCTGTCAGTCGGCTCTTCTTACTGAAAAAGGTTGTAAAGCGGACAGCCAGTTTCACAGCGTATCGGAGCTGCTTGCCCGCTACGCACAGCGCATTGACAGTGGCAGTTTTATTCTAGACGGTTCTTCGTCGCTGTGGAACAAATGGAAACGAATATTTTGTGTTTTATGCGTCAACCGTGAAGTAAGAGCATTGAGGGGATAACTTCTAGTCGAGTTTGGGACTGCATTGCTTTGTGCTGCCACCTCTCAGGCAAAACGGCAACGAGGTCTCTCATTAGGAGGTGGGGTCGTTCGCTTGATTATCGTGTGCAGGTGCCATCGCGATGTGAATGTAGGCTATGTGGCTCTGTTTTTCCCCATATCTCCCACGTTACCTTGCGATAACCAGCTCATAACGTCTGACTGACATCTTGACGTGACTTTGCCTGGTGTAGTAGTATGATGGTGACGAACATCTACCTGGTGACCAAGAGGCGAATCATCACAAATAAGCCTCAAGATATGAAAATAATAACCAATTTAAAGTATTATTTCTGCAATGCATCAGCTGTTGATGGTAGATTCCAATTGGAAGAATACAAAAATAATCATATTCTCGTGATATAACACTTCGTCCCAGTCGGAAGCACGTATCCCTCAATACAGTCTGAACTGTGGGTTTTTAAAACGCTCTAATTCTAATGACAAGCACTGATAAGGATTCGTCACTTTTTGAACCAATATCATGCAATTTACTATGTTTATCATATCATATATTCATCAGAAAATAGCTATTGCAGTCATTGTATCTTTAGGAAATGTTCATGAAAATACCTAATAGTTTGTGTATTTCGGTTCGACTCTCTTTATCTGAATAGATAAGAATATGAGCAAAAGTTAACATCACGCTTTGCGTTACACTTATTTTCCTTGGGATGCGCAGCCTGTTAGATGCTTGAACAGCACGTACCATATTTTGAAACAATAATGATTTCTAATGAGCATATCTGATACCAATACAGCAGTATCTACACCATCGCGCCTTCTAACAGTGCATACCCCCGGCACGTTTGACCACAAGTGCTTGACCATTATGAACCTAACCAAGCAGGCAGGGAGTCGTATTTTTCAGAAAATAGTAATCCCACTGCATGCGGAGATGATGGTAGGTTAATAATCATCTAGTACAAGCGCCTGTGTCTATTACGATCCTCTTTTCGTCATAACATTCAATGATAAAGTAACCGCCCCACAAAAACACAGATCACCTCGTTAATCTCAATAGACTTGTGTGGTTAGAACAGTCATCACTACCAGTGAAACCGTGCATCAGGATAGCAAACAGACAGATACACAGCCTGACTAGTACACCGGGGTGATAGCACAGTCTCTTGAGACTGTAGAAATATCGTAGTTGTTATGTAACAACGAGTCAGTCAGGTCCAGTTAACAACAATCTATTACACCATTCTGGTAACAACATGGCCTGTCGCTGTAAGCTACAGTTTTAGCGTTTCCGTGCAATTTCGATAATGTTCCTATTTTCCATCTTGTTATGGAAACTTTTGAATACATCCCAAAATGTCCTTAATGTGCGTATAATGCTAAGTGTTTTTGCACAGCAGCATATTGTAAACAGATGCACATTCACTCACGTTCGTGCAGTATGTCTGCGAGTAACGCTGTGTGTGGTATGTCGATCACCCCTAGCGCTAATTGAAGGTGCTCCAATCATGGCTGTGCCTCTCTAGGCTATCCTACATCGATCTTATTCGAGTCGTTGTAATTTACTACACCTAACTTTTTGCCTTCCTATCTTTGTTGCAGTTAATCATAACGTAAACCTGCTGTCCTTAAAAGATGATTAATGATGGCATAGTTTTGTGTACAGGGCAATGTGGGTCTTGTGGAACAAAGTCTTTCGTCTTATCAGCGTAATACTGTATTTTAACTAATATGCGATGTACTGATCAGTTGCTAGTCGCTTTCCATGTACGGGAAGCGTACCAGTCACCACATTACCTGAGCCAGGTAGTTACAGGTGAGGCTCATCAGATCACTGCAGATATTT
The DNA here is from genome assembly GCA_034190875.2 of Urechis unicinctus. Taxonomy (NCBI): domain Eukaryota; kingdom Metazoa; phylum Annelida; class Polychaeta; order Xenopneusta; family Urechidae; genus Urechis; species Urechis unicinctus. Next base: position 7,875 of record JAXDRA010000458.1, on the reverse strand, counting down.
CCTAAGGAACATCTTGTGTATCCTCATGAATATCGATGAGTGCTGAGTATACGAGTTTTGTATGCCTTCATGGATCATTGCTGTGTTTACAGTATGCGTGACATATATTTATGGATGATTGCTGTATTTATAGTGTATGTTTTATGTACGTTATTATGTATGTGATTATTTTCTGTGTTGACAGTGTTTTTTTTGCATTCATAGATAATTGCTTTCCTAGCCACAAATGTTTGCTATTTGTTTATAGATGATTACTGAGTTAACAATATATGTTTTACCAACATCCATAGATAATTGTTTTGTTTTCATCATATCTTTCCTGTACTGTCATGAATGATTGCTGTATTTGCAGAATATTTGATAAGCACTCATTGACAACTGCTTTGTAAACAGCCTAACTTGTATAAACATTTATGAATTGTTGGTGTGTTTTCAGTATAAGTTTGACCGCTGACAACGAAAGTGGTGATCTGCTTCGTGATGATGGTGATGATGATTATGGGGATGATGATCTGCTTGGTATCACACGAAGAATCAAATGCCAACCACACTAACTTGTGTCTGGAGAAGAACTGTACCACAGAGGAGGACTATAATGGATTCTACCGCTTCAACTGTACCTACGCTGCTTGTACACACTTTCCGCTGGGTGACCAACTCAGAAATAAAGTGAACCTCATTGACTTGTCCCACAATGTGATTCAGAAGATACCAGAGTTGCCACCCTTCCCTCAACTGACAACGCTTAACCTGGCTTATAACCACATCTCATCTGTGGAAGGGCTTTCCGGGAATGCCAGCACCTTGATGTGCTTAATATGACAGGCAACAATATGTCATTTATACCCCATGACATGCTCTTTTATGCTAATCGATTGCAATATATTTAACTTAATGGAAACAAACTGGAAAAAATAAACTCCATAGGGATCTTCGCTCACAGCAACAATGTCAAGGTCGTCAAGCTGCAGAATAATCGCATTGAGTTTATTGTCGCCGGTGTTTTTGATAATGCTAGGCAGATAGAGATTTTGAGGTTGAGTTATAATCAGATTTTGCAGTTACATCCGGGTGGTTTTAGAGACCTTGGTGAATTGACCTATCTGTTCTTGGATCATAATCAACTGACCTCTCTACCAGGAGACATCCTCACGGACCTTGCTAGTCTTGCTGCACCACACTTAAGTCACAATCGAATTGAACATTTCTCTCAGAGCACTTTTGATTCTATGAAAGAACTTAAAATTCTATACCTAAGATACAACCCACTGCAACACATATATGAATGGACTTTTACTGCCCTTGCTGGAATGGGGGCCGTTTACGTGGGCAATACAGATTTAGTAGCAATATCACCGGGTGCATTCCCGGCCAATCTTCATAAAATTAACATCTCCAACACCAGCTTTATGAGTGAGATCACTAACAGAACTTTCACTGGGTTGACTAGATTGGAAAAATATCGCCATAGAAGGAAACCCCAAGTTGGGCGTGATAGAAGCGGGTGCGTTTGGCGGACGGAATAGCTCAGTCAGAGACGTGCTGCTTGGTAACAATGCGTTAACGACGTTGTCAGAGGATCTGCTGCACTGGGATCAAGTGAGAGAGCTGGATCTGAGAGGGAACAGCTGGGACTGCTCGTGTCATATCGCGTGGATGCTGAGAACGTTCTCACGGGAACAATCTGATCACGTGATGTAAGTTTATTCTATCCTGATTCTAAGCTTTGCACTATTATTGCGATTAATGGGCAGTGGAACCATTTGTGTAGCTATGAATTCGAGAGCTATCATCACTGGTATCATAGCGTTTCTTCCGGATGATGTTTATCTGGTAATCATAACGGACCTGCGACTTGCTCTGGCGAATAAGTGTTAACATGCATTGAGCACGAGATATGCTTTGTTGAGTCATGTTATCATATAAAGATATCTCACTTTGTTACAGGTGCATCACACCATCTGCTCAAGGTGGTCCATCAACGCTCAACTCGTTCAAGTCCGTCAGTGACGATTCAGGGAATCGTAAAATAATGATCATAGCGTCCGTAGACAGAAGCGTCTTTTGTGTCTGCATCATAACGGTGATTGTTGTGCAATGCTGGCGACGTATTGTTGCGGCAGCTACCCACCCAGGTCAAGGTTACCGAGATCCACATGAGGTCGTCTGCAGTGAGGAGGTCTCCGTCTTAGACTCTCTTGTCGATTGATAGTACTGCATCGTTCATAGCAGATGACTGTCAACCGAATAAGCAAAACATTCGTACATTACGGGACCCATAGAAGCCATCAATATATTTTCAGAATGTTGCACCAACCGCGTGGTCGTTGACTGCGCAGTGATTTCTATGGAGACGTTCAGTATTTTGATAAGTATTGAGAAGCAGCTGCATTTCGTACAGAGAAAATGTTTGAGTAAAAGAGGGGTTGTTATATACATCTTCGTTTGCTTGGTATGTGAACGGAAAATAATCACCCATTTGATCTACCTGAAGATAAAGATATAATTGAAGAGACCGCTGGCTGTTGAGTGTGCACCTGTGATTGCCACATTTAGGTCACATGACACACATCTGCGTAATCGACATGACAATGTCTTGTTAAGGGTCAGGAATGCGATTATTTGTGTGTTACCTTTCCGAGCGTTGTCTATATCAAGATAATCCAAGAAGAACAAAGCCTCGTACTCACAGGCTTTTGGTGCTACAAGCATCCGGGTCCAGAACACCAGGCTTACATGGCTTTCAGAAAAAGTTATTTTCTTTATTGATCGGTAGAAAATTGGCCGATAAATAATGAGTTAATACAATTTAATAGATTTAAAAAAAACTTTTCAACTTAGTTAATCTACCAGAATCAGTAAACTTTTAACGATCAACGTGTTTTCCACAGAGTTACCGGAACTAACGTCATCGACATCCATGATTATTTTAAGATGCGACAGACGCTGTCACGGACAACAAACCAAATGTTTTATTATCTTAGGGCGTGCAAATCTATTAAATAAGTGAATAGGTCAAAATTTCTACACATTGTTTTAAACATTTTTACTGAAACCACGATTTTTCGACTTGGCGCAATTGGGAATACTATAGATTTGTTTGCAATTACTTATACGACTGGATTACGTTTCAAAATAATGTACATTTGGTAATGATCTGACGATTATCCAATGAGATATTCGGGACTCAATATGTATACATTTTCAATGACCTTGACATTTGGTTAAGGTCCAGATCAAAGCAAAACCTCTGGCCTCTACACATCGTTAATGTCGTCCTTGAAAAAATGTACAAACATTGAACAAAACAGACTGATCTACATAATATGGTTTTTTGCTATGTTAAGAAACCTAAAATCCGCGGCATTCTGTTTGTCTCAGGTTGTGTCCGACATGTTAACCGTGACCGGACGATGACGAGCTCGCTGATTCTTCTCCTTCTTCTCGTCGCCCTCCTCGCCAGTTGGTGTGAATTCGTCATCATGTATCTTTTTCAATTAGCCAATTACAACAACTTACAAGTTCAACAAAGACATTTGCTTTGGTTTTCAAACTTTTGTGCAGCCTTCAAAACCACTATGTCTTGTCAATCGTCACATGCGGTAGCTGTAACACCCCAGTTTATTTTCGATCTTCTCAAATAGTAAAGCCTAAATATCGAATAGTGCTGCATTTTATCGTGCTGTCAATGATGAAAATGATGATGATATCGACTACAAAGAATATTACGACGAAGATGTTTATGGTGACACTTATGTCGATGACGACTATGTTAGTATTGATGATGATGTAGACTACAATGATGATGATTACTTCAAATAGGACTGTGGCGATGTTATTACTCATCCAAAAGAATATGATTTGGTTGCTGCTGCTGATGTTGATGATGTTGTTGGTGATGATGATGATGATGAAGATGATGATGATGATGATGATGATGATGATGATGATGATGATGATGATGATGATGATGATGATGATGCAGGTTAGGCAGCAGCCCGAGCCCGTGGTGGCGGATCACGTTACAGGTGCTCGCATCCTAATTTCCCATTTAAACTTAAAGGAATTCATTTTCATCATAACTATGACATGACATCTTTTCTCCTGACACTTAAACTTGTTTTCAGCGAACATACCATTTTGTGTCATCTAGCTCGTCGAGATCATCCAGGTTGACTTCGCGTTACACGTCAGCCAGATCCAGCAAGACATACTCGTACCCCTCACGCTTCGGCACACGTCTCTCATCCAGCTACGCGTGCGTATCCTCCCTTACACTTAGGATAGAGAAGAGTTAGAAGTTTGTAGTATTTTGGTAAAAACTTATAGTAGCATATAATATCATTATGCGGGATCATAATAACGGTAAGCCATTCCATACATCATCATACTGGCTCATCATAACGGTAAACCTTTCCATACATCATCATAATGGCTCATCATAACGGTAAGCCTTTCCATTTATCATTATGCGGATTCATCATAACGATAATCCTTTACATACATCATCATACGGGATCATCATAACGGTTGACCCTTCAAAATAAGATAAATCATCATCATAACGGTAAGCCCTTTCATATATCATTAAAGGGGATCATCATATCGGTAGGCCTTTATACATCATTATACAGGAAGATCAATGCACTACAACAACGACCACAACGACTTCAACGACGATGAGGACTACGACATACGAGAGTGAAGGATCAATTTATAACAAGCAATTAAATAAAGGCAACAGTTGTGAATAAAATGAAAATGCTCATCATCATGGCATTATGTTCCTCAGTGATTTCATTGTATTTTCGATGGAAGCTGATTCAAGGTCCGTGTTACGTATATCATTAGCCAGGGGTAGGGAGCGGTGGTGATGGGAGGTGGGAGGTGTGTGATCGAAGCGTAAGCATCACCACCCCTTCTTGTAGGACCAGATTTGTTCCGCATCATGACCTGACCTCAAATCTAGCATCATCTCGATAAGCCCCCTACCCCGTTCACATTCACGACTAGCCTTTATCACGTAATGCCTGACCGTCATCAGGAACAAAGGCGCTAACGCAACTAGACTCTGTCATTATTCCTAGCATCCGCGCTCGGTGCGTACCACAACAGGACTATAAATTCTCTACATTTACGTGTAAAGGGCATGCACTACACATTCACCAACAATAAACTCATCGACTACAATCAATCCAAGACTGCTCACTCATATTTCAAGGAATGGTTTCACCAGGTTGCACTCTCTTGCACATATCCCGACATAGCCAGCTATGTTCCCTGCTTCCCTGATGCAATTCTAGTATTCTCTGGAGTTACCCCTCATAATTAATTTTTTACGGAGCCAGGTTCAGGATTGAGTTTGCTTCCGTTTTTTCTAATTGCTTTAATGATTCGATTGTTATATTTTTAAAATATTGGAGACATATCATTGATAATTAGTCGATATCGGCGATTTGAAAAAAAGCCTTCTAGCATTGTATTAAAATAATATGCAAATTAGTGACGACCGGTTCAAGTAGCTACGCACGCACAATTACAGCATCTTCTGTATTGTCGCCCAAACTCTGTCTAGGAATCGGACCTCTCACAGGCGACATGAATAGGCGGATTGGATTGAAGGATTTAAATGCTAAGGCCAAATGGGTTTGTGCTCTGTACTCGAATACTAGAACAAGTTTAGTTTCCGACACATACATTACCCTACACACTTGGAATACTGGTCTGAAATAAAAGCCTAGATTCTGACCTCACACCATGCGTTTATCATTATTGTTACGATCTCATATCGGTGATTACATCAAGCCTACCTGTAATATTTTCCCATTGTTGTTTCCATTTTTCTGGCCACCATTATACTTTTATAAGTTTACGAGAAAACCGTCAAGAATTTACAACCAAATATATTCAGTTCAGATTGAAATTATGGGCTACCCACGAATAAAGATCTGTGATACGACCATTAATGACGGAGAAACTCCCCGTAAACTTCCGATGGGGATTTTGCAAAACCTTCATCAACTATAAACTCTTAGGATGCGGTTGACGCAGTCCATGACAACAATTTGTCTTTTATTTGACCTAAGAGTGCTTGGTAATGATGCATGTTTTGACATAACATGTCAAATATGGAAGTTTGGTATTTGTCCGAGCTACCATCGGTCGATAATTGGCTGCCACACAAACCAGACAGCGAGAGGATTCCTCATCAGGCAGCTGCCACACTTACCAGACAGCGCGGGGATTCCTCACCATGCAGCTGCCACACTGATCAGACGGCGAGGGGATTCCTCATCAGGCAGCTGCCACACAGACCAGACGGCGAGGGGATTCCTCATCATGCAGCTGCCACACAGACCAGACGGCGAGGGGATTCCTCATCATGCAGCTGCCACACTGACCAGACGGCGAGGGGATTCCTCATCATGCAGCTGCCACACTGACCAGACGGCGAGGGGATTCCTCATCATGCAGCTGCCACACTGACCAGACGGCGAGGGGATTCCTCATCATGCAGCTGCCACACTGACCAGACGGCGAGGGGATTCCTCATCATGCAGCTGCCACACTGACCAGACGGCGAGGGGATTCCTCATCATGCAGCTGCCACACTGACCAGACGGCAAGGGGATTCTTCATCATGGAGCTGTCATATAGACCAGACTACGAGGGGATTCCTCACCATGCAGCACCCACACAGACCAGACGGCAAGGGGATTCCTCGTCATGCAGCTGCCATACAGAACAGACGACGTGGGGATTCCTCATCATGCAGCTGCCACAGTTGAGCTTCACAAAACAGTTGGGCAGCCCTGAGAGTAGATTCAGATGATGTCATTGGTATAATATGCATCCCCAGCCTCTGGGCAAATACAGTGGCAACACGACGTGACCAGATGTATCAGCTCGATGTAACTTTGCGACCAGCACTACCTCTTCACTGGTATGGTAACATCTATGTGATTAGGATTGGCGACACATCGTGTGTCATCGCAGGGAGATGTGTGAGTTATGGTGCAATGAGCGCGGGTAGGTTGAACCTATTGACTTCGAGTCGTGGCATGTTCTACTTATTGATAGTGAGAGAAAGTGGTGCTAGCACTTCGACAATGTCTGCCCCTAGATACCCAAGTGGGATAGTGCACTAAACAGTGACTGATACAAGGCATGCACAGGGCGCGTTACCACTGCAATTTTTTTGCTGTTCAGAGCCAGGTGCGTTGGCAGGTAGACTGTTATGGAGGCCGCTGATTTAATTGCGCGCATGAGTTATTTCTTGAGGTCTCTTTAAGCTATCTAGTACATAAGATACACACCCCCCTGAAACCAGAACAATCGTCATCCTTTATCTCCTAAGATTTCACCAACGGGCCAACAAGGCTCGGTTGTTCATTATGAGATCGAATGCATCCCACTGTGAACCAGCCTTTGATGTCCTCAGCATCATGACATCATATAGTCTTTTGCAAATTGGGAAAGTATCAAAGAACGAATTCAATCCTAGTGTATTTCAATGATGATCAGCAATTATATCTTGTTTTCAAATTACCATTTGGTGTCGCCTTAATGAGTTGTGTATTGCTGATGCTCATACTGCGATGATGTAGGCAAAGACCATTGATATGCATTTCAAATTGACGTTGACGGTAATAGTGACTGTGAGAGAAATGTGTATACATAATCATGATGGTGACGATGCTCAGATCAACGTGATGTGGTATCGTCAGCCACGAACGGTATAATATGGGGGACACACCATGAAAATGTGCTATATTCTGATACACATTATGCTAGTGTGTGCATCTTTGTGTTGAAGAAAATACATGTTTGTGGTTTGTGACTACTAAACTATTTCAAATTGCTCAATCTCATCAT
>JAXDRA010000457.1:12500-15063 GCA_034190875.2 Urechis unicinctus | reverse complement strand
AACTATTGCATTATCAATGACGACATGTTGTGATATTAGGTCTACAGTTTAATAGTCACCGATAACCATGGATGTCGTAAGGTATTTATAACCTATACGTGCATGCTCGGCATGCTGGAGGGTGAAGATCCGCGGTTACAAGGCTACCCTATTCGGCAGCTGTCGTTGTTGGTGTGAACTATGCATTAGAGACTTTCTAGAGTTCCAGTTGTGAATCATTTGTGATTTCTGCTGCCTGGCACGCTTTCTTTATGTTTCTTTGTTTATTTTGGTTGAAGAAGTAAGTTTCTTCGTCTTGTCTCTGGTAATGTCTGGTTTTGCGCGTTTCTGATATCTATAGTGAAAAAAATGGAAGTGGGGATGTGGGGGGGGGGGCTCAGATGGTGAGTAGTGACTGGCAGTCAGGGGCTTTGGAACATTCGTCTAGGGATATGATTAGGGGTGGGGTGGGGGGGGGGCTCAGAGGGTGAGTTGTGACTGGCTGTCAGGGGCTTAGGACCATTCGTCTAGGGCTACAATTGCCTTGATCGTTAATTGAAGATCACAAGGTCTGGTGTGGATAACTCTTGGAATTGACCAGTTCAGCATAACAATTGCAAGGAACTGCTTGATACGACGGAACAAAATAATTTGGAAATTGACCTGTTCGGAACAAATGTTTGTTTACTTGAGCTGGATCCGCGGAGAGTGCGTTTGGGGATGCATGGGTTCATGAACATATTCGATGACTCATTACTACTTTTAGTGGAATGTGCCACACATGATACACGTGCTCCAGATATTAACAACGTATGATGACAGAGACATCGTGCTTAGAGAAAGTTACAAAATCCTTCCGGCTGGCGATTATCAGTTGCTTAATCTTACCACACAGCCTTTCTACCAGCCACCTAGACATCAGCCAAACGATCATGGGTATGGCACAATGTGCAAGACCTTTGTAGTGTAAGCATATGTGCTACTGAAGGAGTAAGAAGGCATTAACATGAAGAATGAGCCCTTCATTATAGTCCGTCAACAAATACAATGCACAGTACAAAGAGCAATCACTTTTTATGAATGTATCCAAAACATTACGCATAGGCCAGCGAACATACAGATAGCGGTCTAGCTAAAATGGATGGAAATAACGACAGCAAGAAGCGCTAACAATTCATGGGACGAGGGATCTCTTGCTAGAGTACGACATTACTGACGTTTAGATTCTATACATTGAGGTACTAATTTGTAGTAATTTGAAGCAAAATTAATGCATGTATACAATATATATATATAACCCGTCCGCAAGTGTGTGCGATTATGCATGCAAGTGTGTGAATGTGTTTAAATGTAAGCATAGCGAACGCTGAAATGTTAGTAAGCATTGATGTGTTATGGGACTCATCGTGCACATCACTTCGAACTATGGTCAAATGATGCTTCTAAACATCACACAAATCGACGGCATCAACAGTTGTTTCACTTCAGGTTCATTCTACTGTGTGTGTCTTGTTCAATTTGACGTACTGACGGCATTACCTGTTGTATATTTTAGTGAGGTAAATATCTTTCGGATATGATTCGTAAATTATTACGATTACCGCATTGCATTGTTAGTTGTGTTGTTTTTTCAACCTGGTAGTTATTCTACTTTGCTAAGAGCACCACCAGTTCAGTGAATGCACACAGCTATATTGTAGTCATCGGCTCGTGTGATAATACTTCTAACAACGCCGATATAATAGGTCACAGCTACATGAAAGCTTTATAACTATAACATATCGCACGATGATATGATGCCTTTGCCGTAGCAGGCTAAGTGCACATTTCTGACTTTTCCGATGTCGATTATCACAATATCTTAGCTAGGAATACTGTATGCAAGCATGACCATTTAGGTCATAAGTGGTCTGTTTAGGATGTAATGTATATTTTTAGTGGTAGGTGAGGGTTCGAACTTGTAGGGCATATTGCAAATGTAACACACAAAATACATTACGTTCACAACCTCGAGCCATGTACCGACTCGATGTTACCGATTAGGAATGGTGGAAAATAACATTTTCGTAACCCGCTCTTGTAAATATATTAATGCAAGTGGCCTTATAATATATGTTAGCTATTTGAAGTATCTATTACTACGAAGCTTCAATATATAGCACAAAATCGTGTAACAGAATGCCAAATTGTAGAAAATGGGCTTCAGTAAGCGACCCGGAGATGGATATTTATTAGACTACTACTTACATCGGCTTTACACCGCATGGTGAGGCTCTATAGAGTGCTCTGACATCCTTATTTATAGGGTACTGGTGTGACTTCTTTGAGCAGAAAGGCAATATTCTACCCAATAAGGTCTTAGTACTGAGGTCTTAAGGATGTAAAAAATACCTAAACGAGACATTTGTCATGCGGGATCTCCCATTTGATTACAACAGAATTAGAATGGAGCCTATCCAATACTCTAACATTCACACTGCGCATGTTGAGTTGCCGATATCAATTGCGTCAAACACAGGACTATATAAAAGTGTAATATTATGAGACACGACGTCGGGTGGCACTTTTATGTAGTATGAAGGAA
>JAXDRA010000457.1:0-10000 GCA_034190875.2 Urechis unicinctus | reverse complement strand
CACGCGATAATTAAGTCATATTTAAGGCATTATTCCATAGCTTAAAGCCAATGTTGGCTTTAGGCAATAGTAGTATCTGCTTTTATATTTTTCTCTGTAGCACATTGTCTACTTATATTGCACATTGCATAGACCGCATAGATAATGCAATTCACTTTCAACACCAGTCATCAAATTGCCCTTCACATAATGAGAACATGGAAACACACTCTGAAAAAAAAATAGCTACTAGATACTAAGTTAATTCAATACAAGTAATCGTTAGTCACGGATATGCTAAAGTACAAATAGCTTAAAACCACCTTTTTAAGTGATGGTATCTGAGGTTTCCTTATTGCTGGATTTCAAGACGGCGCAACATCATTGTAGAATAGAGTTTCGGCTTAAATTGCATGTGTTTGTACTGCCAAACAGAAGATAATACGCTTGAGAGAATATTGAGCATCATCGCAAGCATCGAACTACTAGCTAACAAAGAGCCTTTCACGTTTAATTGCTTCCCCGAAGGTAATAATCACCCATATTGCCGTCGTCAAATCCCAAATTATCTCTTTCCAGCGTATTTTTCCGAAGGGATAAGCCTGCCTGGTTAATAATACCTGAGGTATCGATTAGGTCACACAGTCCTCATGGTGTATGTTGTAGGTCAAGCTATTTCCTACAGATATGCATGCAAATGTATTCATGCTTAAGTCGGTTGATAAATAATTTTTTCTTCTGCAAGGGCTTTAACTAATGTATCCACGCTGTGATGATGATGGTTTATGGCGATCCTGTTTTCAGGAACTGCATATCTCGATCCCATGTAGCCCTATCTGCAACATGATGTACGACAAATTACATTTGCCGACAATTTCTGCTCGAGTGCATGTCCCGTCATATATCTAACGTATATTTTCATACCTCTCATATAAATGCGCACGACTAGAATCCATATAAATTAACATAGAGCTGGTAAATTTGATAGAACTCTATTTGCTAGCAACTGACAATAATTATTTACATCTAAGACCAGTGATTCTCTCTGGATATCCGCTTTAGCCCAGCTAAAATATCCTCAGAATTGTGAATCGATGGAAAGCGGCATTGGGTGCGCTATATTTCCCTTTTATTGCCAGACTCGTTTTTCATCTAAACTATGAAGTACACCATCTCCGAATTCATTACCGCACCGGAAGCGAATCTATCCCTTATATTAAACACCATGTACCTGATGACGAATGGATAGAAGTAACAGTTGTTTTTGACTTTTAATTCACCCCACTATATTGCAGTCATAACACATTTGAATATCAGGTACGTAATTTATAAAAACATCTACCAAACTAGTTGCACATGCTTTTGCTATCGATGTGTTTGTACTCGCCTAGTATGAGTAATATACGCCATGGGGTTAATAGCGCTGCAAGCTCGAAGCATTTGAAAGCCCTATTAGCCCTTACGCAATAGCATTTTTCACATAATTTTGTGATCAGCTCACGTTTGTTGTGACCCTATATACGGCTCTTACTCCCTGTCTTTGGCAGTCGGGCCGACCCCCAACGGGCCCTGCTCTAAGCTGGTAAATTAATGTTACCATAGTCCAAGGTGATTACGCCGTTCGTGGCTATCCACCGCTGTGAGTCAAACGGGGAGAATGGCACCTTGTTGACGTGTAACCCATATATCTTGTGACCATCACCGCTACTGCTACTGTTTTAACAACGAACTGTGTTGTACGTGGCGTAGATGTTTATTCACTATAACCTTCTTCACTCCCTTCGTCTTTTTGATCTCGCCCATCTCAGACATCAGGATTGAGTACATCTTAGGGCACAGGCCTACATACCACATGATCCGTACTCAGGCACACTCGTATTTCGGTTTGCCAATGACCATCTTATAGGTGTCGGCATGCAGTGCGAGTTTCTCTGAGTAGTTGTTCGTGTCAAAGCGTCGAATATCCACCTGCATATCAACGTACACATCCTCTATACGGATCTCTATCGGTAGCGAGTCCGAATCAGCATACAACAGGCGCATGCCGTCACCATATCTGAACTGTTTAGACACATCCCTACATACACCGGACGGTAGAGCTTGAGGTTCCTGTAGTGGATCACATACTTCTCGCTATTGCGTAGTTTGGGTACCAGCTTCACGACCTCTGTGGTGCTCCCCAATGCACCCAGAAGATTCTTCTGGTATTCTGACAACCATTTCTTTTGCATAGCCATTCGCTCTGGTGCTAGTGGATAGTCATTATGCGCATCGTGGATATCCGGATTTGGCATCGTCAGGATGGCCTTGTATCTGCATATCAGCCCGCCCAACTGCCTCAGTTTCATATGGATTGGCTCATCGCCCACCCATACCGATAGTTAGCGTCAAGGTACTGGATGTTGCTCACTGGCTCATCCTTGGCAAAACCCTTCACCTATGGGTTATTGGCTCTTCAGCAGCGCATCCCATGACATTCCTGGACTGGTATAGTAGTGGGCTGGGTCCAGACCGTACTGCTTAAGACAGGTCCTGCGGAATATCTCAAACACATTCGTCATGAGCTGCACGTGTGTGCACAAATATAGGTCAATGTAGTCGCCCATATTGGCGCACTTGCAGCAATAGGTATGCGTAGCGGGATGAATGTCGTCCCTGATGGTTGTGGAGTTTACTGAGTGAACCCAACAAGTGGTGTCGGAAAAAGTGATCGCAGCCTTCCAAAACATTGATCATGTAGAAGCTGAAGCCAGAGAGGAAACACCAATGAGCGGCTTCTAAGCCGTGACAAAGCAAGGTGGCATGATAAAAATAAGCTTAATAGAGAACGTTCATATTAGCCACAGAAGTACACAGACAGAAATAGATGTGCAGACAATCCGGGAGCTTATGGGGCTTGACAAGGTTATGCAGACCTATAAGGGTGATCGGATCAACAACCTGACGCAGCTTAGCAAAATAGACTAGCATATCGCCAACCGCTGCCAAGGGCTGTGTTAAGGATTGAATTAAAAAAACAGCTGAACTCCTTAGTAAATGCCGTGAAGGGCCTAACTGGTAAGGCGGCAGCTGCCCTTCGAGGGATAATTGACCCTATCGTATTAAGGCTGCTCAAGTAAGTCGCAAAGATGGCTGGTTTGATGGCAAAACATGTATGGGCGCGGTCGTGGTGCTGGGGAGAGTGATCGTCCAGATGCTCCATGACCTACTACTTAGCAAGCCAAAGCACAACCAGAAGAGCGGTTGTTTTCATCCTCATGCTCTTTTTCCACGGAGGTTCTACCAAATACGACCTGTGGAGAGTGACTGTGTGGTCTGGAGAACACTGCTAGGCCCTGTGGCTTGTCAAAGCTTCCAATAACACGGTCAAACTCAATGAAGAAAAGCAACGGACAACCAACTTTACGAAATAAATTACAATTATTTCACAGCCATAGTGAGTCGTCTGCATTGGAAGCGGTATTTTCTACTAAAGCATTCGGCACTATTTTGCTATTTTAAAATAACTACGGTAATTCAAGTGGGGACCAAGTTATTTTCTGGTATTCGCGAATCGTTGATTGCGCCTCATTGGTACGAAGTTCCGTGAATGTGTAAAGCTATATGTATTCCGAATGGCGTTATGGATGAAGGATTTAGTTGTTGCACAGAAACCTCGCTCAAAAACATTCAAAGATATCGTACATTTATGCGGGCAAAAACTGATGTTATTGTCAAATGCTCTAAACAAAGGAAGCAGACTCAATCAGCGAATACATCAAACAAACAATGCAATTATCATTGTGCATGTTGGCATATTGCAGATGCAGAAAGACATAATTTTTTTACTTAAGAAAATAGGATATGGCGATTGTTGAGCTTCTGTGTTCCAGAGGTGTTGTTGGCAGTAATAAACATAATTGCCTATTTAGTAGGCAATGTGATGTAAATGTGCGCCTCGATAAGTGAGGCCTTAACAGGTCAGCTTCATATAGTAAGCATTTGCATAATCGTTTATTAAACCTGATCGTGCCACAAGCGATTCAGGTTAAAGTAAAGGTGTTATGGGATGCCCTGTCATGTCAGAGAATGGTACAACGCAAAAAAAGCTCTCTATTTCCACCTTAACAGCGCAGGGGCTTTTAGCAATGGCTTCCGAGTCCCTTATGAGTTTATGGGAAAACCTCTTGATGCTGGCCATAGGTTTGTTTACAAAGGCGTATCCCGACCAATACGTTCATGTAATACTCTAATAGATGATTCAACAAAAATGGTCGTCAGACTTGCAACATACGCGAGGCATGTTTGTGCTATAGTTTGAAACAATAACTGCCCAGGTAAGCATACCGAGAACGGTGTATTCCGATAATTCGTCTTCTTTATCACATTCAGCGATCAAACTTATATGTAGCCCGTTCAACACCAGACAATATTCTCGAAGCAAAAGGAGCAGAATAGTGTGCCATTAACCATGTCTAAATGATTGATAGTCTGTCTCACGAAAAATGTACCATTTGACAAACGAGGTATAGTCATTTGCCCTCATTGGATGCAATCTGAGCCTTCAATTCGATGATGCATATTGGAAGAGTAATGTATAAATAATCGATATTCAATGCGTATGCAAATGGGATAGATGAATATTAAATATTGCCTATCTTGAGCTGGTATTATTCAATTAGCACAGGATTGCAGAGCCAATATGTGTTTTGTTCGTGCACTTTTCATAAATATTCGACATAACAATGATCCTCCGAATCGAAATTTGTCCAGTGTGCTTAGATTCGCAGCTGCTATTTCACCTCGTTTGATTCTTCAAACGTTAATAGCTTGATATAAAGTACAGGGACGAACAAATTGGAGGATATTATGCGCGAAATTAACCGTTGTCGGTGTTAAGGAACTTGTATATCCTGTGATGCAAGAACGTATGAAGGCAATAGCATATCTGGGAGTCCTAAATATTGCACGATGTTATAGCCATCATTTCTAGTAACACTGGCCGGATGCGTAACGTAGTCTCCGCCAATCTTGTATCTCATTCTTGCTTGTTCAATAATGACGGTCATCCATTTACAAATATCTGTTGATCAGATACTATAATACTATTACCAGACATCCGCACATGAGGCTTTTGCAGGAGTTAACAGTAACAAGAACGACAAATAATGCTGTAAAATAGAATAAAGCTCGTGTTAGACTGTTGGCGGTAATTAACCCGAAATGCAATTTACGGAACAAATACAATTTTCACGTTATTTATCATACGATGAACTGACTACGATTGCTTTTGTCCTTAAACTGAAATGGGTAACAATCTTACCTTGTACGAAAATGCCTTGATAAGTATGGTATGAATAAAAAAAACTCCCGGGCAATTGATGGAAATAAATAGTGTGCTAAGAGATCTGTATCTAATTTCGTTCGCACAATGCCACGTAAGAATCAATTCGTATAACGTATATAAAAAACTTTATCCGATTGAGAGTATACATAATTACTCCTGTTATGAAATTTACTTTGCAGGCTGAATATGCTAATTCATCCGCTGCATTATCACGACGTTTCTTATGGTAATGTTATTCAAATACAGAAACAAATTATAATCACAAAGCGAATGTATTCTAATTGTATACCCAAATGCCCTATCACTTTTCGACAACTGGTCTTCATCTCATTGCTTTGCTTACATATTATCTTATATAACTGGCGTTCCTGCACCTTTTATTGAAAAAAGCCGAGATCAAAGTATCTGATGCGTTACGCAAAATACTTGCAACCGACTGCACACGTGGTTCTATCCGCTCTGTATAGAACCAAGTATGCGTAGCAGCCATTGAATCATCAACCAAATGTACCGACTCCTGCGCACACATGCGCAATGCAAATTCAGTGAGAAGAATATAATAGTTTTCTATGTGAATATAGATATACATTAACATCTTATTAATCTCGTTGCTAATGATACATTAGTCTTTGAAATGCAAAATACCGTAAATGCTAACGGTAGTGATATTGGATGCATTATTTCGCAGTGCATACAGCTTTGATTTGTGGCTTACTTAGTCATTCGCAACTGTGATCTCCATTGAAGTACTTTGCAAGCGTACCAACAGACGCTGCTCATTTAAGGGCTTCAGATTACCATCCCAGCAAATATATACACAATTACTCGTCTAGTGGTAAATGCATACTTGAATCCTGTTATGAATTTGCATGACTAAAGTTGAAGCTAATATTGTAATATGTGTCGTCCGGGACAGATTTCGTCTTAGCGCATTGTTAGTGTTCTATACATCCCATGATGGCTGTTTTCTACACCAATTTATCAAATTAAGTCGATGATTCATATGGTCATATGTCCATTGCAATTTATTGATGTAAGAGGAAAAAGTCATTCAGACGAAAATAACAACCTCCGCCGCAACTGGCCTTGGTATGTATTCGAACTCAATTAAACGGACAGATCAAGCATCATCCATCGTGTAGTCAAGGCTTTCCAGAAATAATGCTCTTCCAAACCCCAGGGTTATTATAGTCTGTCATGTGTCCCGCCTTAGGAACATAATCGTTCAAGATAAGGTAATTGCATAACTGTTTCCATCCCCTCAGAAATATGAATGAGACACTTGTCGACCATATCCAATTATGCCATCGTGTTCATATGAATTTGTCGAATATTATGCATCAAAGCAGTTGCAGCAGAAGTGTCACAAAAAGTAATGAACCAATACTTCATCCACGTTGCATTGATGTAATCGGATTAATTACTAGGTAAAGCAGAATTTCGTATGCAAATTGAGTCAATGAAAAAACCATTCACCAAATTCTATTCTTATCTGGGTCCTAAGGAAGCCAATACTTACATGTGTACTGTTTAGTGTCAAATTGAATGAAACGGTCATATGCTCAAAGAGAAATGCAGCTCCTTACGAAATATGGTCAAACCACTTTACCGAATGCTAATAAATTGTATTTATAAAACTGTTGCCAATATTCCACATATAAAGCTACACTCTCTACTACATTATGATGGCTATGTTCCAATATATTCTATTTTAATTGAAATGAGATCCAAAATAACACGGGTTAACTATGAGTGACGTTCTAACGGAGTGAGTCGATACATTAGTCTTTGAAATGCAAAATACCGTAAATGCTAACGGTAGTGATATTGGATGCATTATTTCGCAGTGCATACAGCTTTGATTTGTGGCTTACTTAGTCATTCGCAACTGTGATCTCCATTGAAGTACTCTGCAAGCGTACCAACAGACGCTGCTCATTTAAGGGCTTCAGATTACCATCCCAGCAAATATATACACAATTACTCGTCTAGTGGTAAATACATACTTGAATCCTGTTATGAATTTGCGTGACTAAAGTTGAAGCTAATATTGTAATATGTGTCGTCCGGGACAGATTTCGTGTTGGTGCATTGTTAGTGTTCTATACATCCCATGATGGCTGTTTTCTACACCAATTTATCAAATTAAGTCGATGATTCATATGGTCATATGTCCATTGCAATTTATTGATGTAAGAGGAAAAAGTCATTCAGACGAAAATAACAACCTCCGCCGCATTTGGCCTTGGCATGTATTCGAACTCAATTAAACTGACAGCTGTCTGATAACGACATAAACGCACAGAGGCAGGTTGAACATACGTATAAGACTGTATGGCGTAGAATATTCCGTGCATAACGGCGGCTCCTGCCATTCAAAATGGCACTGCTATAATCACAACCAGCCAGAAGAAGGGAAAGACATAACATATCTACTATTCGTGTATGTTTTTCCACGCAACAACTGACTAGCATGATCTACTAGCCGTTAACCAAGATTGTCAGTTTCGATTCAGTAAGGAACTCGACTAGCTCAATTTGTATCGTCCTCTGAAGCACACGTTGAACTTAGCTTGCTTAGTCTTAAGGCTCCCAATGGAACTCTATCATAGTGACCCGATGTTGATATTATGCCTCATATAATTATGTTCTCCAGCACTGATAGTCAACACATAATTTAAACAGGAAATCATGGGATAATGTGTAGGACAAAACTATTAAGAATGTGCTCGTGAAATGTTTGACGTTAAATATATTTAATATTGCAGCTACCGTTAAATTAGTCTTCAAAGTGCAAATGTTCAGTTGTCAAATTGAGATTTCCATTTCAGGATGCATTCGCAATTGTAACTATTTAAAAGAGAATTGTGTGTGTTCTTGCTAGTGCCTTACAACAGTATTTTTCAAAGTCGTGCTAACTAAAATCAACGACTTCGGCGTTTTACAATTTATTCATGTTTTGTAACATATCTGTTAGCTTGGTGATCATTGTTGTAATTGTACTGCACGACTACTTCTGTGCATATCGTTTCAACTATTACAAACGCAGCCACCCGGCTAGAACGATCACCTTTAGCACGTTAACAAGTTCCTGGTGGGAAATAAATGACAGACAAATTACATATTCAATAGTGGCTTACTGACAAAATACATTTTGATAACACGTCATACTCAAAACCAATTCCCAGAAAACCATTTCAAAATTTTAGCGGACAATGACTAAAATCCCAGCAATTTTTTTTCCAATTATTTGGCACAGTCAGAAGCCAGAATGTTGACTACATTACGCGCACGATAAATAATTGCAACTCTTATGCATGCTAAGCATGGAATGGTCAGAACAAAGGCACCTAGTCTCGAGCAGCGCTTAAAACGGTGATGTACAGGACATTCAAATTCTCTGTTATAGCAACGCAATGATATGTAAAAGTGCCCGCATGCTCGTGCAGCTCATTGAAAAAGTAACTCCTGATGAAATTCTTTTGTAATATCTCAGACTGCCCTTTTTCGTCTGATAATCGGTAGATTTAGTACCTTCTCCATGCTTCTCTGCGCTGCTGCGTCAACTTTACAGTGTTTATAAAAATTAAGGTATAAAAGCACGCGATATGATACATCGATCGCGAAAATAAATGCGTTTCCAATGTCACTTGCAATCGATTCATAATTTCAAAAATAGAGTAGCTGGGCTTCAGTGTGTATTTAGTGAAAATAACGTATTTCAATTGCAAAATGTAGATTTGTATCAGTGATTGTTGCTTGTACACCCGCAAGTCTATTAGATTGACCAGGGCAAAACTGATTCCCACATGTTCGGATTCTGGTCGTCTACATAAATATTGTAGAAAGTGTAATTAAGTGAGAATTATAGTTGATGCTCACATGAAGATATATCGGTAAATTGAGAACTATGCCATTCCTCGTGAATTATGTCAATGTGCCCAAAGGTCTAAATCTCTGTTTTATTGGTAATCAAATCAAATTTCTGCTGCCTTACTATTTTTCGCAGCGTTTGGTTTAGATGTGCGTAATATTTGCATGTCGTCATGTGAAAATGCGCATGATGTTTGTTAAATGTTAATGTCGCTTGTCCTGTGCTTCCAGATGCAAACATTGTTAAATATTGAACGGACATTCGGTAGGGCACATGGGTACTACGCCTAGGGATACTTAACCTATCTGTAAGGATTATCAATCAAGCTCAATTCTATAAAGAGTGCCTGTTGTCTGGCAAAGTGTCTTTGCCGTCTTATATGTTCAGCAGCGACAAGGAATAATCACTCGGTTGTAATAGGATTTTGTCAATTGTGGGGTAGGGATATGGTACCACAGTAAATAAACTTTTTTCCGAACACCTCCATTCAAATCTTGAAACCAAGAAGAGGGGGTGGAGGCGGGGGGTACAAGCCGTTCCGTGACCCGTCTGTCCGATGCTGTCAGTTTACTTGCCGAAAGATTAATGAACACACAACATGATTCTGTGGAGGGTTCGAAAATCATTAATAGTTGCCTTGCTATGTGGAAGTCATTGACGTCAGTTGCCAAAATTCTCAACATTGTTGCTAGATATCATATTGACTTTGATACTACTCCCATTTAACACAAATCCCACATCCCACACAAAAGCATTTACTAACGACAAACGATTTACTAACGATTTTTTCTTTCACGTGGAATTAAAGGCTCTTGGGTCAA
>JAXDRA010000456.1:0-11303 GCA_034190875.2 Urechis unicinctus | reverse complement strand
ATTTCGCTATACTGACATCATCTTCCGCTGAATATAGAATTCGCTACATTGACATCTCAGTCAGCTGTATATGAAGTTCGCTACGAGACATCATCGTCCCCTGTATATAGAGATCACTATACTGACATCTCAGTCAGCCGTATATGAAGTTCGCTACGCTGACATCATCGTCCGCCTTATATAGAGTTTAACATGACACCTCAGTCAGCTGTATATGAAATTCGCTAATCTGACATCATTGTCCGCTGTATATAGAGTTCACTACATTGACATCTCAGTCAGCTGTATATAGAGTTCGCTACCCTGACATCATCGTGCGCTGTATAAAATGTTCACTACACTGACATCATTGTCCGCTGCGCTACACTGACAACGTTGTGCGCTTTATATAATGTTCACTACACTGACATCATCGTCCGCTGTATATAGAGTTCACTTCATTGACATCTCGGTCAGCTGTATATAAATTTCGATACACTAACATCAACGTCCGCTGTTTATAGATTTTGCTACACTGACATCATCTTCCGCTGAATATAGAATTCGCTACATTGACATCTCAGTCAGCTGTATATGAAGTTCGCTACGCCGACATCATCGTGCGCTGTATATAGAGATCACTATATTGACATCTCAGTCAGCCGTATATGTAGTTCGCTACGCTGACATAATCGTCCGCCTTATATAGAGTTTAACATGACACCTCAGTCAGCTGTATATGAAGTTCGCGAATCTGACATCATTGTCCGCTGTATATAGAGTTCACTACATTGACTGAATCTCAGTCAGCTGTATATAGAGTTCGCTACACTGACATCATCGTTCGCAGTATATAGAGTGCGCTACACAGACATCATAATCATATGTGAAAAGACTGCTCAACACTGACATAAAAGTCTGCTGTATGAAGAATTAGGTACTATGCCATCATAGTCAACTAGGTAAACCCGCGCTACGCATATATCATAGTCAGTTGTATGTAGATTTCGCTACACTGACATTATAGTCGTCTATGCAAAAACTACATGTCACTGACATGCTATTCAGCTGAAAATAGAGTTCGCTACACTGACATCATCGTGCGCTGTATTTAGAGTTCACTACATTGACATCATCGTGCGCTGTATATAGAGTTCACTACATTGACATCATAGTCAGCTGTATATAAAGTTTGCTACTCTAATATCATCGTCCGCTGTATATAGAGTTCGCTACACTGACATCATCGTCCGCTATATGTAGAGTTCACCACACTGACATCATAATGCGCTGTATATAGAGTTCACTACGCAGACATCTCAGTCAGCTGTATATAGAGTACATTACGTTGACATCATCGTCTGCTGTATATATAATTCGCTACACTGACATCATCGTGCGCTGTATAAAATGATCACTACACTGACATCATCGTCCGCTGTATATAGAGTTCACTACATTGACATCTCAGTCAGCTGTATATGAAGTTCGCTACGCTGACATCATCGTTCGCTGTATATAGAGTTTACATTGACATCTCAGTCAGCTGTATAGAGAGTTCGTTAATCTGACATCATCGTCCGCTGTATATAGAGTTCACTATATTGACATTTCAGTCAGTTGTATATGGAGTTCGCTACACTGACATCATCGTCAGCTATATGTAGAGTTCACCACACTGACATCATAATGCGCTGTAAATAAAGTTCACTACGCAGCATCTCAGTCATCTGTATATAGAGTACACTACGTTGACATCATCGTCCGCTGTACATAGAGTTCGCTACACTGACATCATCGTGCGCTGTATATAGAGTTCACTTCATTGACATCTCAGTCAGCTGTATATATAGTTCTATACACTAGCATCATCGACCGCTGTTTATAGATTTCGCTATACTGACATCATCTTCCGCTGAATATAGAATTCGCTACATTGACATCTCAGTCAGCTGTATATGAAGTTCGCTACGCGACATCATCGTCCCCTGTATATAGAGATCACTATACTGACATCTCAGTCAGCCGTATATGAAGTTCGCTACGCTGACATCATCGTCCGCCTTATATAGAGTTTAACATGACACCTCAGTCAGCTGTATATGAGTTCGCTACCCGCATCGTACGCTGATATCATGTTCACTACACTGACATCATGTCCGCTGTATATATGTTCACTACACTGACATCATAGTCAGCTGTATATAGAGTTCGCTACATTGACATCTCAGTCAGCTGTATATAGAGTTCGCTACCCTGACATCATCGTGCGCTGTATATAAAATGTTCACTACACTGACATCATTGTCCGCTGTATATAGAGTTCACTACATTGACATCTCAGTCAGCTGTATATAGAGTTCGCTACATTGACATCATCGTCCGCTGTATATAGAGTTCGCTACACTGACATCATAACAGTCAGCGCTACGCAGATTCATATATAATAGTTTCGCTACACTGACATCATCGTCTGCTGTATATAGAGTTCGCTACACTGACATCATCGTCCGCGCTATATATAGAGTTCACTACACACACAGACATCATCTAATGCGCTGTATATAGAGTTCACTGCGCAGCATCTTAGTCAGCTGTATATAGAGTACACTACGTTTGACATCATCGTCCGCTGTACATAGAGTTCGCTACACTGACAACGTTGTGCGCTTTATATAATGTTCACTACACTGACATCATCGTCCGCTGTATATAGAGTTCACTTCATTGACATCTCGGTCAGCTGTATATAAAGTTCGATACACTAACATCATCGTCCGCTGTTTATAGATTTTGCTACACTGACATCATCTTCCGCTGAATATAGAATTCGCTACATTGACATCTCAGTCAGCCGTATATGAAGTTCGCTACGCCGACATCATCGTGCACTGTATATAGAGATCACTATATTGACATCTCAGTCAGCCGTATATGAAGTTCGCTAATCTGACATCATCGTCCGCAGTATATAGAGTTCACTACATTGACATCTCAGTCAGCTGTATTTAGAGTTCGCTACACTGACATCATCGTTCGCAGTATATAGAGTGCGCTACCCAGACATCATAATCATATGTGTAAAGACTGCTCTACACTGACATAAAAGTCTGCTGTATGAAGAATTTGGTACAATGCCATCATAGTCAACTAGGTAAACCCGCGCTACGCAGATATCATAGTCAGTTGTATGTAGATTTCGCTACACTGACATTATAGTCGTCTATGCAAAAACTACTTTTCACTGACATGCTATTCAGCTGTATATAGAGTTCGTTACACTGACATCATCGTGCGCAGTATTTAGAGTTCACTACATTGACATCATCGTGCTCTGTATATAGAGTTCACTACATTGACATCACAGGCAGCTGTATATAAAGTTTGCTACTCTAATATCATCGTCCGCTGTATATAGAGTTCGCTACACTGACATCATCGTCCGCTATATGTAGAGTTCACTACACTGACATCATAATGCGCTGTATATAGAGTTCACTGCGCAGCATCTCAGTCAGCTGTATATAGAGAACACTACGTTGAAATCATCGTCCGCTGTACATAGAGTTCGCTACACTGACAACGTTGTGCGCTTTATATAATGTTCACTACACTGACATCATCGTCCGCTGTATATAGAGTTCACTTCATTGACATCTCGGTCAGCTGTATATAAAGTTCGATACACTAACATCATCGTCTGCTGTTTATAGATTTTGCTACACTGACATCATCTTCCGCAGAATATAGAATTCGCTACATTGACATCTCAGTCAGCTGTATATGAAGTTCGCTACGCTGACATCATCGTTTGCTGTATATAGAGTTTACATTGACATCTCAGTCACCTGTATAGAGAGTTCGCTAATCTGACATCATCGTCCGCTGTATATAGAGTTTACTACATTGACATTTCAGTCAGTTGTATATGGAGTTCGCTACACTGACATCATCGTCCGCTATATGTAGAGTTCACCACACTGACATCATAATGCGCTGAATATAGAGTTCACTACGCAGACATCTCAGTCAGCTGTATATAGAGTACATTACGTTGACATCATCGTCTGCTGTATATATAATTCGCTACACTGACATCATCGTGCGCTGTATAAAATGATCACTACACTGACATCATCGTCCGCTGTATATAGAGTTCACTACATTGACATCTCAGTCAGCTGTATATGAAGTTCGCTACGCTGACATCATCGTCCGCAGTATATAGAGTTTACATTGACATCTCAGTCAGCTGTATAGAGAGTTCGTTAATCTGACATCATCGTCCGCTGTATATAGAGTTCACTATATTGACATTTCAGTCAGTTGTATATGGAGTTCGCTACACTGACATCATCGTCAGCTATATGTAGAGTTCCCCACACTGACATCATAATGCGCTGTATATAGAGTTCACTACGCAGCATCTCAGTCATCTGTATATAGAGTACACTACGTTGACATCATCGTCCGCTGTACATAGAGTTCGCTACACTGACATCATCGTGCGCTGTATATAGAGTTCACTTCATTGACATCTCAGTCAGCTGTATATAAAGTTCTATACACTAGCATCATCGACCGCTGTTTATAGATTTCGATAGACTGACATCATCTTCCGCTGAATATAGAATTCGCTACATTGACATCTCAGTCAGCTGTATATGAAGTTCGCTACGCTGACATCATCGTCCCCTGTATATAGAGATCACTATACTGACATCTCAGTCAGCCGTATATGAAGTTCGCTACGCTGACATCATCGTGTGCTGTATATAGAGTTCACTTCGCAGACATCTCAGTCAGCTGTATATAGAGTACACCACGTTGACATCATCGTCCGCTGTATATAGAGTTCGTTACACTGACATCATCGTGCGCTGTATTTAGAGTTCACTACATTGACATCATCGTGCGCTGTATATAGAGTTCACTACATTGACATCACAGTCAGCTGTATATAAAGTTTGCTACTCTAATATCATCATCCGCTGTTGATCGAGTACTCTACACTGACATCATCGTCCGCTGTATATAGAGTACCCTACGTTGATATTTCAATCAGCTGTATATATAGTTCGCTACACTGACATCATCGTCTGCTTTATGTAGAGTTCACCACACTGACATCATAATGCGCTGTATATAGAGTTCACTGCGCAGCGGACTGACATCATCGTGGGTTGTATATATAGAGTTCACTACGCAGACATCTCCGTCAGCTGTATATAGAGTACACTACATTGACATCTCAGTCAGCTGTATATAGAGTTCGCTACCCTGACATCATCGTGCGCTGTATAAAATGTTCACTACACTGACATCATTGTCCGCTGTATATAGAGTTCACTACATTGACATCTCAGTCAGCTGTATTTAGAGTTCGCTACACTGACATCATCGTTCGCAGTATATAGAGTGCGCTACACAGACATCATAATCATATGTGTAAAGACTGCTCAACACTGACATAAAAGTCTGCTGTATGAAGAATTAGGTACTATGCCATCATAGTCAACTAGGTAAACCCGCGCTACGCAGATATCATAGTCAGTTGTATGTAGATTTCGCTACACTGACATTATAGTCGTCTATGCAAAAACTACATTTCACTGACATGCTATTCAGCTGTATATAGAGTTCGCTACACAGACATCATCGTGCGCTGTATTTAGAGTTCACTACATTGACATCATCGTGCGCTGTATATAGAGTTCACTACATTGACATCACAGTCAGCTGTATATAAAGTTTGCTACTCTAATATCATCGTCCGCTGTATATAGAGTTCGCTACACTGACATCATCGTCCGCTATATGTAGAGTTCACCACACTGACATCATAATGCGCTGTATGTATATAGAGTTCACTACGCAGACATCTCAGTCAGCTGTATATAGAGTACATTACGTTGACATCATCGTCCGCTGTATATATAATTCGCTACACTGACATCATCGTGCGCTGTATAAAATGTTCACTACACTGACATCATCGTCCGCTGTATATAGAGTTCACTTCATTGACATCTCGGTCAGCTGTATATAAAGTTCGATACACTGACATCATCGTCTGCTGTATATATAGATTTTGCTACACTGACATCATCAGTCCGCTGAATATAGAATTCGCTACATTGACATCTCAGTCAGCTGTATATGAGAGTTCGCTACGCTGACATCATCGTTTGCTGTATATAGAGTTTACATTGACATCTCAGTCAGCTGTATATAGAGTTCGCTACACTGACATCATCGTCCGCTGTATATAGAGTTTACTACATTGACATCATCAGTCAGCTGTATATGGAGTTCGCTACACTGACATCATCGTCCGCTATATGTAGAGTTCACCACACTGACATCATAATGCGCTGAATATAGAGTTCACTACGCAGACATCTCAGTCAGCTGTATATAGAGTACATTACACATGACATCATCGTCACTGCTGCTGTATATATAGTTCGCTACACTGACATCATCGTGTGCGCTGTATATAAATGTTCACTACACTGACATCATCGTCCGCTGTATATAGAGTTCACTACATTGACATCTCAGTCAGCTGTATATGAAGTTCGCTACGCTGACATCATCGTCCGCTGTATATAGAGTTCACTACATTGACATCTCAGTCAGCTGTATATGAGAGTTCGTTACACTGACATCATCGTCCGCTGTATATAGAGTTCACTATATGACATTTCAGTCAGCTGTATATGGAGTTCGCTACACTGACATCATCGTCAGCTATATATAGAGTTCACCACACTGACATCATAATGCGCTGTATATAGAGTTCACTACGCAGACATCTCAGTCATCTGTATATAGAGTTCACTACGTTGACATCATCGTCCGCTGTACATAGAGTTCGCTACACTGACATCATCGTGCGCTGTATATAGAGTTCACTTCATTGACATCTCAGTCAGCTGTATATATAAGTTCTATACACTAGACATCATCGTCCCGCTGTTTATAGATTTCGCTACACTGACATCATCGTCCGCTGAATATAGAATTCGCTACATTGACATCTCAGTCAGCTGTATATGAAGTTCGCTACGCTGACATCATCGTCCCCTGTATATAGAGAGTTCACTACACTGACATCTCAGTCAGCCGTATATGAAGTTCGCTACGCTGACATCATCGTCCGCTGTATATAGAGTTCACACTGACTCATCGTCGCTGTATATATAGAGTTCATCATCATCGTCAGCTGTATATAGAGTACACTACGTTGACATCATCGTCCGCTGTATATAGAGTTCGCTACACACTGACATCATCGTGCGCTGTATTTAGAGTTCACTACATTGACATCATCGTGCGCTGTATATAGAGTTCACTACATTGACATCACAGTCAGCTGTATATAAGTTCGCTACTCTAATATCATCGTCCGCTGTATATAGAGTTCTCTACACTGACATCATCGTCCGCTGTATATAGAGTTCCCTACGTTGATATTTCAATCAGCTGTATATATAGTTCGCTACAATGACATCATCGTCTGCATCATCGTCAGCTTTATATAGAGTTCACTACACTGACATCATAATCAGCTGTATATAGAGTTCACTGCGCAGCGGACTGACATCATCGTCAGGCTGTATATAGAGTTCACTACGCAGACATCTCCGTCAGCTGTATATAGAGTTCACACTACATTGACATCTCAGTCAGCTGTATATAGAGTTCGCTACACTGACATCATCGTCAGCGCTGTATATAAATGTTCACTACACTGACATCATCATCGTCCGCTGTATATAGAGTTCACTACATTGACATCTCAGTCAGCTGTATATAGAGTTCGCTACACTGACATCATCGTTCGCAGTATATAGAGTGCGCTACACAGACATCATAATCATATGTGAAAAGACTGCTCAACACTGACATAAAAGTCTGCTGTATGAAGAATTAGGTACTATGCCATCATAGTCAACTAGGTAAACCCGCGCTACGCAGATATCATAGTCAGTTGTATGTAGATTTTTCGCTACACTGACATTATAGTCGTCTATGCAAAAACTACATTTCACTGACATGCTATTCAGCTGTAAATAGAGTTCGCTACACTGACATCATCGTGCGCTGTATTTAGAGTTCACTACATTGACATCATCGTGCGCTGTATATAGAGTTCACTACATTGACATCACAGTCAGCTGTATATAAAGTTTGCTACTCTAATATCATCGTCCGCTGTATATAGAGTTCGCTACACTGACATCATCGTCCGCTATATATAGAGTTCACTACACTGACATCATAATGCGCTGTATATAGAGTTCACTACACAGACATCTCAGTCAGCTGTATATAGAGTTCGACATTACGTTGACATCATCATCTGCTGTATATATAATTCGCTACACTGACATCATCGTGCGCTGTATAAAATGATCACTACACTGACATCATCGTCCGCTGTATATAGAGTTCACTTCATTGACATCTCGGTCAGCTGTATATAAAGTTCGATACACTAACATCATCGTCTGCTGTTTATAGATTTTGCTACACTGACATCATCTTCCGCAGAATATAGAATTCGCTACATTGACATCTCAGTCAGCTGTATATGAAGTTCGCTACGCTGACATCATCGTTTGCTGTATATAGAGTTCACTACATGACATCTCAGTCAGCTGTATAGAGAGTTCGCTAATCTGACATCATCGTCCGCTGTATATAGAGTTTACTACATGACATCTCAGTCAGTTGTGTATATAGAGTTCGCTACACTGACATCATCGTCCGCTATATGTAGAGTTCACCACACTGACATCATAATGCGCTGAATATAGAGTTCACTACGCAGACATCTCAGTCAGCTGTATATAGAGTACACTACGTTGACATCATCGTCTGCTGTATATATAATTCGCTACACTGACATCATCGTGCGCTGTATAAAATGATCACTACACTGACATCATCGTCCGCGCTGTATATAGAGTTCACTACATTGACATCTCAGTCAGCTGTATATGAAGTTCGCTACGCTGACATCATCGTCCGCTGTATATAGAGTTTACATTGACATCTCAGTCAGCTGTATAGAGAGTTCGTTAATCTGACATCATCGTCCGCTGTATATAGAGTTCACTATATTGACATTTCAGTCAGTTGTATATGGAGTTCGCTACACTGACATCATCGTCAGCTATATGTAGAGTTCACCACACTGACATCATAATGCGCTGTATATAGAGTTCACTACGCAGCATCTCAGTCATCTGTATATAGAGTACACTACGTTGACATCATCGTCCGCTGTACATAGAGTTCGCTACACTGACATCATCGTGCGCTGTATATAGAGTTCACTTCATTGACATCTCAGTCAGCTGTATATATAGTTCTATACACTAGCATCATCGACCGCTGTTTATAGATTTCGCTAGACTGACATCATCTTCCGCTGAATATAGAATTCGCTACATTGACATCTCAGTCAGCTGTATATGAAGTTCCGCTACGCGACATCATCGTCCCCTGTATATAGAGATCACTATACTGACATCTCAGTCAGCCGTATATGAAGTTCGCTACGCTGACATCATCGTCCGCCTTATATAGAGTTTAACATGACACCTCAGTCAGCTGTATATGAAGTTCGCTAATCTGACATCATTGTCCGCTGTATATAGAGTTCACTACATTGACATCTCAGTCAGCTGTATATAGAGTTCGCTACCCTGACATCATCGTGCGCTGTATAAAATGTTCACTACACTGACATCATCATCGTCCGCTGTATATAGAGTTCACTACATTGACATCTCAGTCAGCTGTATATAGAGTTCGCTACACTGACATCATCGTCCGCTGTATATAGAGTTCGCTACACTGACATCATCTTCCGCTGAATATAGAATTCGCTACATTGACATCTCAGTCAGCTGTATATGAAGTTTGCTACGAGACATCATCGTCCCCTGTATATAGAGATCACTAGTTCGCTACACTGACATCTCAGTCAGCCGTATATGAAGTTCGCTACGCTGACATCATCGTCCGCCTTATATAGAGTTTCACATGACACCTCAGTCAGCTGTATATGAAATTCGCTACATCTGACATCATTGTCCGCTGTATATAGAGTTCACTACACTGACATCTCAGTCAGCTGTATATAGAGTTCGCTACACTGACATCATCGTGCGCTGTATAAGAGTTCACTCACTACACTGACATCATCGTGCGCTGTATATAGAGTTCACTACATTGACATCTCAGTCAGCTGTATATAGAGTTTTGCTACTCTAATGACATCATCGTCCGCTGTACATAGAGTTCGCTACACTGACAACGTCGTGCGCTTTATATAATGTTCACTACACTGACATCATCGTCCGCTGTATATAGAGTTCACTTCATTGACATCTCGGTCAGCTGTATATAAAGTTTCGATACACTAACATCAACGTCCGCTGTTTATAGATTTTGCTACACTGACATCATCTTCCGCTGAATATAGAATTCGCTACATTGACATCTCAGTCAGCTGTATATGAAGTTCGCTACGCCGACATCATCGTGCGCTGTATATAGAGATCACTATATTGACATCTCAGTCAGCCGTATATGTAGTTCGCTACGCTGACATAATCGTCCGCCTTATATAGAGTTTAACATGACACCTCAGTCAGCTGTATATGAAGTTCGCGAATCTGACATCATTGTCCGCTGTATATAGAGTTCACTACATTGACATCTCAGTCAGCTGTATATAGAGTTCGCTACACTGACATCATCGTTCGCAGTATATAGAGTGCGCTACACAGACATCATAATCATATGTGAAAAGACTGCTCAACACTGACATAAAAGTCTGCTGTATGAAGAATTAGGTACTATGCCATCATAGTCAACTAGGTAAACCCGCGCTACGCAGATATCATAGTCAGTTGTATGTAGATTTCGCTACACTGACATTATAGTCGTCTATGCAAAAACTACATGTCACTGACATGCTATTCAGCTGATTCAGCTGAAAATAGAGTTCGCTACACTGACATCATCGTGCGCTGTATTTAGAGTTCACTACATTGACATCATCGTGCGCTGTATATAGAGTTCACTACATTGACATCACAGTCAGCTGTATATAAAGTTTGCTACTCTAATATCATCGTCCGCTGTATATAGAGTTCGCTACACTGACATCATCGTCCGCTATATGTAGAGTTCACCACACTGACATCATAATGCGCTGTATATAGAGTTCACTACGCAGACATCTCAGTCAGCTGTATATAGAGTACATTACGTTGACATCATCGTCTGCTGTATATATAATT
>JAXDRA010000455.1:0-32186 GCA_034190875.2 Urechis unicinctus | reverse complement strand
TTTTTTCGAGGAGGACTTTTTTCCCAGTGAAGTGTTTGCTCTAAAGCCCAACCCTCCCATTTTTTCATCCCTTGTTTTTGTTTGAGTTTCAAAAAAATCATCTTTTCATCAATAGAGTTTCGGCTGATGCCCAGCCGCGGGACAAACATACAGTGGCCCCCTCAAACTGAGTCATGTCCGTTGAACACGATGAAGTCGTCATTTTCACAAAATTTGTTCTATTCTTCGCTTATAATGCTAGAGTTATATATATTTACATTTTGTGGTCACATGACTTACATACTCCAAGCACATGTACATCACGTGATAGTTGACACAGTAACGTTAATTATTCTAGTACTTGTCTATTCCTGAGCTACGTGTAATGGCTTCCGTAAAATCACGATCATTAAGCACATTGCGTACTTTATCAACGGCACTATTTGTGTCACTTATGGTCAGCTCTTTGACATTGGTAATAATGTCTGACGGGAAGAGACTTGTGTTCATAGAAGGATAACAATATTCACTATTTGTCATGCAACAGCGTTCCCCGTGTCTTTGGGAAGACAAATTCGTTGCTTTGGTTGATTTGGCAGTCCGAACGGCAATCCAACAGCAAATCAATTCCCGTGATTGTGTCATTGGGGATCAGAATTGGGACAAGTTTTTGCCCTTACCAGCTTGGTAAGCCAACTTGTGGCCACCAAGGAGTGACCTGTCGTTTGGGCCGACGGTTTTCCTATAGGATGCGTTTACCCTTACATTATTCCTGGCATCTTCCCATTCCTTCAGTTTGAGCCTCGCTGGTTTTTCTTCCCCTCCAGACATTATACAGGGTTAGTCAAGTTACAAGTAACGACCGAAGGGTATTAATCTCTTGAGCATTCCACGTGATATATTTATCCTGGGTCATTTTGTTTATGGAGGGTGACGATCAGCACTTTCAGTTGGTTTGCGCAGAACTTCTTGCCTTTGAGTATCAATCAGGATATGGCTTCTGTAGAACATGACGTGCCAGTTAAGATCAAGGACTGAGAGAAAGTATCAATCTCGGGACTTTCCTCGACTTTATCTGCAACGAAAAAAACTGACCCTTAAGCATCTTCGTAATTTGCTTGAGTAAGTACCCAAGGTTGATATTGAGGTCGGTCGTTCCCTTTGCACAATTTGTTCAGGACTTCCTCTAGAATAAGAAATTGTTTTCAATCGAAAAACGTCGGCCAAGCAAAAAACAGCAGAGTCACTACGAGACATCCGACAGCACCATCAAGGATATGGTTCATTATCTCTTGTTGAAATGAAGAAGGGGCACCATTCTGTAGTGAATATAACACGATTTGACCAGTTGAAAAATATAGCCCTATCTAAAAAATCAGGATCATGGACGAGGAGGAGACTCCTCCACAAATAATGACTTCATCATTGTCTGATGCGAGCATCAATACCGACAACAAACCACACACATCAATCACTCGTGAAAGTGAAAGTGGTACTGGAAAATATTTTATTTCCTACTGTCTGGTTGCGTCATCATTTGTGTTGTCCTAGCTTCTATTATTAACATATCAAAGAACAACCACCCTGAAATATTCATTTCTATGTTGGTACTATCATCGGTGTTCTACTTCCTCAACCTTCAATTATAGCCTCCTCACTCAAGACAAAATGAATACCGCAGAACTAGACCTTATAGGACGTCATGTACTTGGTTCTTATTTCAAAGGAACATATTCAGCACATCACCCAAGTCTCGTTCCTATATTTCTACATAGGAAGTCGTCATCATTCAGTGTCATACTGAACACAAAATACGAATGACGTCACGAGGAGAACACTGGATCGCTATCTACACCAATAGGAAACATAATTGGACCTATTTCTTTGACTCTTATGGTAATGCACCAAAGTATGTTTCATACTGACTGGCCTACTCTAGCGGCTATGAGTGGCACTAAGCATATGTGGTATAATAAAAATCTACACCCAGCGCATAAAGGGTACCGCATCCTCATTTCATCAGAGACAGTCATTTCCTCTGCATAGACATCCAATGCATGGTTCCATAATTCAGTAGCGTTAATTATAGTGTTCATATTCAACGCTCGTTCAAAAGAAGTATGTTTGGTCTCACCTTCCGTTGTACTGTCACTTGATGTACGCCTCTTTTTTCGAGGAGGACTTTCTTCATGTGAAGTGCTTGCTCTCAGCCAATCCTCACATTTCTTCATACTCTGTGTTGTATTGAGATGCACCAAATCATCGTTTTCAATCAATAGAGTTTCGGCTGATGCCCAGCCGCGTGGTAGCCCCGCAGAGATGCTGCCGTCGCTATCAAAATGGGACAAAACATACAGTGGCCCCCTCAAACTGAGTCATGTCCGTTGAACACGATGAAGTCGTCATTTTCACAAAATTTGTTCTATTCTTCGCTTATAATGCTAGAGTTATATATATTTACATTTTGTGGTCACATGACTTACATACTCCAAGCACATGTACATCACGTGATAGTTGACACAGTAACGTTAATTATTCTAGTACTTGTCTATTCCTGAGCTACGTGTAATGGCTTCCGTAAAATCACGATCATTAAGCACATTGCGTACTTTATCAATGGCACTATTTGTGTCAATTATGGTCAGCTCTTTGACATTGGTAATAATGTCTAACGGGAAGAGACTTGTGTTCATAGAAGGATAACAATATTCACTATTTGTCATGCAACAGCGTTCCCCGTGTCTTTGGGAAGACATATTCGTTGCTTTGGTTGATTTGGCAGTCCGAACGGCAATCCAACAGCAAATCAATTCCCGTGATTGTGTCATTGGGGATCAGAATTGGGACAAGTTTTTGCCCTTACCAGCTTGGTAAGCCAACTTGTGGCCACCAAGGAGTGACCTGTCGTTTGGGGCCGACGGTTTTCCTATGGGATGCGTTTACCCATACATTATTCCTGGCATCTTCCCATTCCTTCAGTTTGAGCCTCGCTGGTTTTTCTTCCCCTCCAGACATTATACAGGGTTAGTCAAGTTACAAGTAACGAC
This sequence comes from Urechis unicinctus, assembly GCA_034190875.2. Lineage (NCBI taxonomy): Eukaryota > Metazoa > Annelida > Polychaeta > Xenopneusta > Urechidae > Urechis > Urechis unicinctus. The sequence continues at coordinate 29,160 of JAXDRA010000455.1, read as the reverse complement.
CGAAGGGTATTAATCTCTTGAGCATTCCACGTGATATATTTATCCTGGGTCATTTTGTTTATGGAGGTGACGATCAGCACTTTCAGTTGGTTTGCGCAGAACTTCTTGCCTTTGAGTATCAATCAGGACATGGCTTCTGTAGAACATGACGTGCCAGTTAAGATCAAGGACTGAGAGAAAGTATCAATCTCGGGACTTTCCTCGACTTTATCTGCAACGAAAAAACTGACCCTTAAGCATCTTCGTAATTTGCTTGAGTAAGTACCCAAGGTTGATATTGAGGTCGGTCGTTCCCTTTGCACAATTTGTTCAGGACTTCCTCTAGAATAAGAAATTGTTTTCAATCGAAAACGTCAAAAGCAAAACAACAGCAGAGTCACTACGAGACATCCGACAGCACCATCAAGGATATGGTTCATTATCTCTTGTTGAAATGAAGAAGGGGCACCATTCTGTAGTGAATATAACACGATTTGACCAGTTGAAAAATATAGCCCTATCTAAAAAATCAGGATCATTGACGAGGAGGAGACTCCTCCACAAATAATGACTTCATCATTGTCTGATGCGAGCATCAATACCGACAACAAACCACACATCAATCACTCGTGAAAGTGGTACTGGAAATATTTTATTTCCTACTGTCTGGTTGCGTCATCATTTGTGTTGTCCTAGCTTCTATTATTAACATATCAAAGAACAACCACCCTGAAATATTCATTTCTATGTTGGTACTACTATCATCGGTGTTCTACTTCCTCAACCTTCAATTATAGCCTCCTCACTCAAGACAAAATGAATACCAGCAGAACTAGACCTTATAGGACGTCATGTACTTGGTTTCTTATTTCAAAGGAACATATTCAGCACATCACCCAAGTCTCGTTCCTATATTTCTACATAGGAAGTCGTCATCATTCAGTGTCATACTGAACACAAAACGAATGACGTCACGAGGAGAACACTGGATCGCTATCTACACCAATAGGAAACATAATTGGACCTATTTCTTTGACTCTCATATGGTAATGCACCAAAGTATGTTTCATACTGACTGGCCTACTCTAGCGGCTATGAGTGGCACTAAGCATATGTGGTATAATAAAAATCTACACCCAGCGCATAAAGGGTACCGCATCCTCATTTCATCAGAGACAGTCATTTCCTCTGCATAGACATCCAATGCATGGTTCCATAATTCAGTAGCGTTAATTATAGTGTTCATATTCAACGCTCGTTCAAAAGAAGTATGTTTGGTCTCACCTTCCGTTGTACTGTCACTTGATGTACGCCTCTTTTTTCGAGGAGGACTTTCTTCATGTGAAGTGCTTGCTCTCAGCCAATCCTCACATTTCTTCATACTCTGTGTTGTATTGAGATGCACCAAATCATCGTTTTCAATCAATAGAGTTTCGGCTGATGCCCAGCCGCGTGGTAGCCCCGCAGAGATGCTGCCGTCGCTATCAAAATGGGACAAACATACAGTGGCCCCCTCAAACTGAGTCATGTCCGTTGAACACGATGAAGTCGTCATTTTCACAAAATTTGTTCTATTCTTCGCTTATAATGCTAGAGTTATATATATTTACATTTTGTGGTCACATGACTTACATACTCCAAGCACATGTACATCACGTGATAGTTGACACAGTAACGTTAATTATTCTAGTACTTGTCTATTCCTGAGCTACGTGTAATGGCTTCCGTAAAATCACGATCATTAAGCACATTGCGTACTTTATCAATGGCACTATTTGTGTCAATTATGGTCAGCTCTTTGACATTGGTAATAATGTCTGACGGGAAGAGACTTGTGTTCATAGAAGGATAACAATATTCACTATTTGTCATGCAACAGCGTTCCCCCGTCTTTGGGAAGACATATTCGTTGCTTTGGTTGATTTGGCAGTCCGAACGGCAATCCAACAGCAAATCAATTCCCGTGATTGTGTCATTGGGGATCAGAATTGGGACAAGTTTTTGCCCTTACCAGCTTGGTAAGCCAACTTGTGGCCACCAAGGAGTGACCTGTCGTTTGGGGCCGACGGTTTTCCTATGGGATGCGTTTACCCATACATTATTCCTGGCATCTTCCCATTCCTTCAGTTTGAGCCTCGCTGGTTTTTCTTCCCCTCCAGACATTATACAGGGTTAGTCAAGTTACAAGTAACGACCGAAGGGTATTAATCTCTTGAGCATTCCACGTGATATATTTATCCTGGGTCATTTTGTTTATGGAGGTGACGATCAGCACTTTCAGTTGGTTTGCGCAGAACTTCTTGCCTTTGAGTATCAATCAGGACATGGCTTCTGTAGAACATGACGTGCCAGTTAAGATCAAGGACTGAGAGAAAGTATCAATCTCGGGACTTTCCTCGACTTTATCTGCAACGAAAAAACTGACCCTTAAGCATCTTCGTAATTTGCTTGAGTAAGTACCCAAGGTTGATATTGAGGTCGGTCGTTCCCTTTGCACAATTTGTTCAGGACTTCCTCTAGAATAAGAAATTGTTTTCAATCGAAAACGTCGGCCAAGCAAAACAACAGCAGAGTCACTACGAGACATCCGACAGCACCATCATAATTCATTATCTCTTGTTGAAATGAAGAAGGGGCACCATTCTGTAGTGAATATAACACACGATTTGACCAGTTGAAAAATATAGCCCTATCTAAAAAATCAGGATCATGACGACGAGGAGGAGACTCCTCCACAAATAATGACTTCATCATTGTCTGATGCGAGCATCAATACCGACAACAAACCACACACATCAATCACTCGTGAAAGTGGTACTGGAAATATTTTTATTTCCTACTGTCTGGTTGCGTCATCATTTGTGTTGTCCTAGCTTCTATTATTAACATATCAAAGAACAACCACCCTGAAATATTCATTTCTATGTTGGTACTATCATCGGTGTTCTACTTCCTCAACCTTCAATTATAGCCTCCTCACTCAAGACAAAATGAATACCGCAGAACTAGACCTTATAGGACGTCATGTACTTGGTTCTTATTTCAAAGGAACATATTCAGCACATCACCCAAGTCTCGTTCCTATATTTCTACATAGGAAGTCGTCATCATTCAGTGTCATACTGAACACAAAACGAATGACGTCACGAGGAGAACACTGGATCGCGCTATCTACACCAATAGGAAACATAATTGGACCTATTTCTTTGACTCTTATGGTAATGCACCAAAGTATGTTTCATACTGACTGGCCTACTCTAGCGGCTATGAGTGGCACTAAGCATTTGTGGTATAATAAAAAACGTGTACAGTATGCTTTTGATACTTGTGGACCACATTGCTTATATTTTTTATATCATATGCGTAAAGAAAACAACCCACGTAAAGTGGTAATAAATATGAACGATTGTGCTGTAATGAAATGGTTTAATAAACATAAATAACTCAACATTATTATTAGAATCATACATATTAATACACATCACTATGGTTACTGCAACAGGAAGAACAGGATCAAGAGTTCCCTACTGGTTCTTTCTCTATATCACTCATACTTTCACTGATACTTTCATCCGAAGAACACTCTCGTAAGCATCCACCTATCCCCATATGCGCACCTTGGCCATCTGCTGGGGGGTTCAATCTACACCCAGCGCATAAAGGGTACCGCATCCTCATTTTATCAGAGACAGTCATTTCCTCTGCATAGACATCCAATGCATGGTTCCATAATTCAGTAGCGTTAATTATAGTGTTCATATTCAACGCTCGTTCAAAAGAAGTATGTTTGGTCTCACCTTCCGTTGTACTGTCACTTGATGTACGCCTCTTTTTTCGAGGAGGACTTTCTTCATGTGAAGTGCTTGCTCTCAGCCAATCCTTACATTTCTTCATACTCTGTGTTGTATTGAGATGCACCAAATCATCGTTTTCAATCAATAGAGTTTCGGCTGATGCCCAGCCGCGTGGTAGCCCCGCAGAGATGCTGCCGTCGCTATCAAAATGGGACAAACATACAGTGGCCCCCTCAAACTGAGTCATGTCCGTTGAACACGATTAAGTCGTCATTTTCACAAAATTTGTTCTATTCTTCGCTTATAATGCTAGAGTTATATATATTTACATTTTGTGGTCACATGACTTACATACTCCAAGCACATGTACATCACGTGATAGTTGACACAGTAACGTTAATTATTCTAGTACTTGTCTATTCCTGAGCTACGTGTAATGGCTTCCGTAAAATCACGATCATTAAGCACATTGCGTACTTTATCAACGGCACTATTTGTGTCAATTATGGTCAGCTCTTTGACATTGGTAATAATGTCTGACGGGAAGAGACTTGTGTTCATAGAAGGATAACAATATTCACTATTTGTCATGCAACAGCGTTCCCCCGTGTCTTTTGGAAGACAAATTCGTTGCTTTGGTTGATTTGGCAGTCCGAACGGCAATCCAACAGCAAATCAATTCCCGTGATTGTGTCATTGGGGATCAGAATTGGGACAAGTTTTTGCCCTTACCAGCTTGGTAAGCCAACTTGTGGCCACCAAGGAGTGACCTGTCGTTTGGGGCCGACGGTTTTCCTATGGGATGCGTTTACCCATACATTATTCCTGGCATCTTCCCATTCCTTCAGTTTGAGCCTCGCTGGTTTTTCTTCCCCTCCAGACATTATACAGGGTTAGTCAAGTTACAAGTAACGACCGAAGGGTATTAATCTCTTGAGCATTCCACGTGATATATATTCTGGGTCATTTTGTTTATGGAGGTGACGATCAGCACTTTCAGTTGGTTTGCGCAGAACTTCTTGCCTTTGAGTATCAATCAGGATATGGCTTCTGTAGAACATGACGTGCCAGTTAAGATCAAGGACTGAGAGAAAGTATCAATCTCGGGACTTTCCTCGACTTTATCTGCAACGAAAAAAAACTGACCCTTAAGCATCTTCGTAATTTGCTTGAGTAAGTACCCAAGGTTGATATTGAGGTCGGTCGTTCCCTTTGCACAATTTGTTCAGGACTTCCTCTAGAATAAGAAATTGTTTTCAATCGAAAACGTCGGCCAAGCAAAACAACAGCAGAGTCACTACGAGACATCCGACAGCACCATCAAGGATATGGTTCATTATCTCTTGTTGAAATGAAGAAGGGGCACCATTCTGTAGTGAATATAACACGATTTGACCAGTTGAAAAATATAGCCCTATCTAAAAAATCAGGATCATTGACGAGGAGGAGACTCCTCCACAAATAATGACTTCATCATTGTCTGATGCGAGCATCAATACCGACAACAAACCACACACATCAATCACTCGTGAAAGTGGTACTGGAAATATTTTATTTCCTACTGTCTGGTTGCGTCATCATTTGTGTTGTCCTAGCTTCTATTATTAACATATCAAAGAACAACCACCCTGAAATATTCATTTCTATGTTGGTACTATCATCGGTGTTCTACTTCCTCAACCTTCAATTATAGCCTCCTCACTCAAGACAAAATGAATACCGCAGAACTAGACCTTATAGGACGTCATGTACTTGGTTCTTATTTCAAAGGAACATATTCAGCACATCACCCAAGTCTCGTTCCTATATTTCTACATAGGAAGTCGTCATCATTCAGTGTCATACTGAACACAAAACGAATGACGTCACGAGGAGAACACTGGATCGCTATCTACACCAATAGGAAACATAATTGGACCTCTTTCTTTGACTCTTATGGTAATGCACCAAAGTATGTTTCATACTGACTGGCCTACTCTAGCGGCTATGAGTGGCACTAAGCATATGTGGTATAATAAAAATCTACACCCAGCGCATAAAGGGTACCGCATCCTCATTTCATCAGAGACAGTCATTTCCTCTGCATAGACATCCAATGCATGGTTCCATAATTCAGTAGCGTTAATTATAGTGTTCATATTCAACGCTCGTTCAAAAGAAGTATGTTTGGTCTCACCTTCCGTTGTACTGTCACTTGATGTACGCCTCTTTTTTCGAGGAGGACTTTCTTCATGTGAAGTGCTTGCTCTCAGCCAATCCTCACATTTCTTCATACTCTGTGTTGTATTGAGATGCACCAAATCATCGTTTTCAATCAATAGAGTTTCGGCTGATGCCCAGCCGCGTGGTAGCCCCGCAGAGATGCTGCCGTCGCTATCAAAATGGGACAAACATACAGTGGCCCCCTCAAACTGAGTCATGTCCGTTGAACACGATGAAGTCGTCATTTTCACAAAATTTGTTCTATTCTTCGCTTATAATGCTAGAGTTATATATATTTACATTTTGTGGTCACATGACTTACATACTCCAAGCACATGTACATCACGTGATAGTTGACACAGTAACGTTAATTATTCTAGTACTTGTCTATTCCTGAGCTACGTGTAATGGCTTCCGTAAAATCACGATCATTAAGCACATTGCGTACTTTATCAATGGCACTATTTGTGTCAATTATGGTCAGCTCTTTGACATTGGTAATAATGTCTGACGGGAAGAGACTTGTGTTCATAGAAGGATAACAATATTCACTATTTGTCATGCAACAGCGTTCCCCGTGTCTTTGGGAAGACATATTCGTTGCTTTGGTTGATTTGGCAGTCCGAACGGCAATCCAACAGCAAATCAATTCCCGTGATTGTGTCATTGGGGATCAGAATTGGGACAAGTTTTTGCCCTTACCAGCTTGGTAAGCCAACTTGTGGCCACCAAGGAGTGACCTGTCGTTTGGGGCCGACGGTTTTCCTATGGGATGCGTTTACCCATACATTATTCCTGGCATCTTCCCATTCCTTCAGTTTGAGCCTCGCTGGTTTTTTTCTTCCCCTCCAGACATTATACAGGGTTAGTCAAGTTACAAGTAACGACCGAAGGGTATTAATCTCTTGAGCATTCCACGTGATATATTTATCCTGGGTCATTTTGTTTATGGAGGTGACGATCAGCACTTTCAGTTGGTTTGCGCAGAACTTCTTGCCTTTGAGTATCAATCAGGACATGGCTTCTGTAGAACATGACGTGCCAGTTAAGATCAAGGACTGAGAGAAAGTATCAATCTCGGGACTTTCCTCGACTTTATCTGCAACGAAAAAACTGACCCTTAAGCATCTTCGTAATTTGCTTGAGTAAGTACCCAAGGTTGATATTGAGGTCGGTCGTTCCCTTTGCACAATTTGTTCAGGACTTCCTCTAGAATAAGAAATTGTTTTCAATCGAAAACGTCGGCCAAGCAAAACAACAGCAGAGTCACTACGAGACATCCGACAGCACCATCATAATTCATTATCTCTTGTTGAAATGAAGAAGGGGCACCATTCTGTAGTGAATATAACACGATTTGACCAGTTGAAAAATATAGCCCTATCTAAAAAATCAGGATCATTGACGAGGAGGAGACTCCTCCACAAATAATGACTTCATCATTGTCTGATGCGAGCATCAATACCGACAACAAACCACACACATCAATCACTCGTGAAAGTGGTACTGGAAATATTTTATTTCCTACTGTCTGGTTGCGTCATCATTTGTGTTGTCCTAGCTTCTATTATTAACATATCAAAGAACAACCACCCTGAAATATTCATTTCTATGTTGGTACTATCATCGGTGTTCTACTTCCTCAACCTTCAATTATAGCCTCCTCACTCAAGACAAAATGAATACCGCAGAACTAGACCTTATAGGACGTCATGTACTTGGTTCTTATTTCAAAGGAACATATTCAGCACATCACCCAAGTCTCGTTCCTATATTTCTACATAGGAAGTCGTCATCATTCAGTGTCATACTGAACACAAAACGAATGACGTCACGAGGAGAACACTGGATCGCTATCTACACCAATAGGAAACATAATTGGACCTATTTCTTTGACTCTTATGGTAATGCACCAAAGTATGTTTCATACTGACTGGCCTACTCTAGCGGCTATGAGTGGCACTAAGCATTTGTGGTATAATAAAAAACGTGTACAGTATGCTTTTGATACTTGTGGACCACATTGCTTATATTTTTTATATCATATGCGTAAAGAAAACAACCCACGTAAAGTGGTAATAAATATGAACGATTGTGCTGTAATGAAATGGTTTAATAAACATAAATAACTCAACATTATTATTAGAATCATACATATTAATACACATCACTATGGTTACTGCAACAGGAAGAACAGGATCAAGAGTTCTCTACTGGTTCTTTCTCTATATCACTCATACTTTCACTGATACTTTCATCCGAAGAACACTCTCGTAAGCATCCACCTATCCCCATATGCGCACCTTGGCCATCTGCTGGGGGGTTCAATCTACACCCAGCGCATAAAGGGTACCGCATCCTCATTTTATCAGAGACAGTCATTTCCTCTGCATAGACATCCAATGAATGGTTCCATAATTCAGTAGCGTTAATTATAGTGTTCATATTCAACGCTCGTTCAAAAGAAGTATGTTTGGTCTCACCTTCCGTTGTACTGTCACTTGATGTACGCCTCTTTTTTCGAGGAGGACTTTCTTCATGTGAAGTGCTTGCTCTCAGCCAATCCTTACATTTCTTCATACTCTGTGTTGTATTGAGATGCACCAAATCATCGTTTTCAATCAATAGAGTTTCGGCTGATGCCCAGCCGCGTGGTAGCCCCGCAGAGATGCTGCCGTCGCTATCAAAATGGGACAAACATACAGTGGCCCCCTCAAACTGAGTCATGTCCGTTGAACACGATTAAGTCGTCATTTTCACAAAATTTGTTCTATTCTTCGCTTATAATGCTAGAGTTATATATATTTACATTTTGTGGTCACATGACTTACATACTCCAAGCACATGTACATCACGTGATAGTTGACACAGTAACGTTAATTATTCTAGTACTTGTCTATTCCTGAGCTACGTGTAATGGCTTCCGTAAAATCACGATCATTAAGCACATTGCGTACTTTATCAACGGCACTATTTGTGTCAATTATGGTCAGCTCTTTGACATTGGTAATAATGTCTGACGGGAAGAGACTTGTGTTCATAGAAGGATAACAATATTCACTATTTGTCATGCAACAGCGTTCCCCGTGTCTTTTGGAAGACAAATTCGTTGCTTTGGTTGATTTGGCAGTCCGAACGGCAATCCAACAGCAAATCAATTCCCGTGATTGTGTCATTGGGGATCAGAATTGGGACAAGTTTTTGCCCTTACCAGCTTGGTAAGCCAACTTGTGGCCACCAAGGAGTGACCTGTCGTTTGGGGCCGACGGTTTTCCTATGGGATGCGTTTACCCATACATTATTCCTGGCATCTTCCCATTCCTTCAGTTTGAGCCTCGCTGGTTTTTCTTCCCCTCCAGACATTATACAGGGTTAGTCAAGTTACAAGTAACGACCGAAGGGTATTAATCTCTTGAGCATTCCACGTGATATATATTCTGGGTCATTTTGTTTATGGAGGTGACGATCAGCACTTTCAGTTGGTTTGCGCAGAACTTCTTGCCTTTGAGTATCAATCAGGATATGGCTTCTGTAGAACATGACGTGCCAGTTAAGATCAAGGACTGAGAGAAAGTATCAATCTCGGGACTTTCCTCGACTTTATCTGCAACGAAAAAACTGACCCTTAAGCATCTTCGTAATTTGCTTGAGTAAGTACCCAAGGTTGATATTGAGGTCGGTCGTTCCCTTTGCACAATTTGTTCAGGACTTCCTCTAGAATAAGAAATTGTTTTCAATCGAAAACGTCGGCCAAGCAAAACAACAGCAGAGTCACTACGAGACATCCGACAGCACCATCAAGGATATGGTTCATTATCTCTTGTTGAAATGAAGAAGGGGCACCATTCTGTAGTGAATATAACACGATTTGACCAGTTGAAAAATATAGCCCTATCTAAAAAATCAGGATCATTGACGAGGAGGAGACTCCTCCACAAATAATGACTTCATCATTGTCTGATGCGAGCATCAATACCGACAACAAACCACACACATCAATCACTCGTGAAAGTGGTACTGGAAATATTTTATTTCCTACTGTCTGGTTGCGTCATCATTTGTGTTGTCCTAGCTTCTATTATTAACATATCAAAGAACAACCACCCTGAAATATTCATTTCTATGTTGGTACTATCATCGGTGTTCTACTTCCTCAACCTTCAATTATAGCCTCCTCACTCAAGACAAAATGAATATACCGCAGAACTAGACCTTATAGGACGTCATGTACTTGGTTCTTATTTCAAAGGAACATATTCAGCACATCACCCAAGTCTCGTTCCTATATTTCTACATAGGAAGTCGTCATCATTCAGTGTCATACTGAACACAAAACGAATGACGTCACGAGGAGAACACTGGATCGCTATCTACACCAATAGGAAACATAATTGGACCTATTTCTTTGACTCTTATGGTAATGCACCAAAGTATGTTTCATACTGACTGGCCTACTCTAGCGGCTATGAGTGGCACTAAGCATATGTGGTATAATAAAAATCTACACCCAGCGCATAAAGGGTACCGCATCCTCATTTCATCAGAGACAGTCATTTCCTCTGCATAGACATCCAATGCATGGTTCCATAATTCAGTAGCGTTAATTATAGTGTTCATATTCAACGCTCGTTCAAAAGAAGTATGTTTGGTCTCACCTTCCGTTGTACTGTCACTTGATGTACGCCTCTTTTTTCGAGGAGGACTTTCTTCATGTGAAGTGCTTGCTCTCAGCCAATCCTCACATTTCTTCATACTCTGTGTTGTATTGAGATGCACCAAATCATCGTTTTCAATCAATAGAGTTTCGGCTGATGCCCAGCCGCGTGGTAGCCCCGCAGAGATGCTGCCGTCGCTATCAAAATGGGACAAACATACAGTGGCCCCCTCAAACTGAGTCATGTCCGTTGAACACGATGAAGTCGTCATTTTCACAAAATTTGTTCTATTCTTCGCTTATAATGCTAGAGTTATATATATTTACATTTTGTGGTCACATGACTTACATACTCCAAGCACATGTACATCACGTGATAGTTGACACAGTAACGTTAATTATTCTAGTACTTGTCTATTCCTGAGCTACGTGTAATGGCTTCCGTAAAATCACGATCATTAAGCACATTGCGTACTTTATCAATGGCACTATTTGTGTCAATTATGGTCAGCTCTTTGACATTGGTAATAATGTCTGACGGGAAGAGACTTGTGTTCATAGAAGGATAACAATATTCACTATTTGTCATGCAACAGCGTTCCCCGTGTCTTTTGGAAGACATATTCGTTGCTTTGGTTGATTTGGCAGTCCGAACGGCAATCCAACAGCAAATCAATTCCCGTGATTGTGTCATTGGGGATCAGAATTGGGACAAGTTTTTGCCCTTACCAGCTTGGTAAGCCAACTTGTGGCCACCAAGGAGTGACCTGTCGTTTGGGGCCGACGGTTTTCCTATGGGATGCGTTTACCCATACATTATTCCTGGCATCTTCCCATTCCTTCAGTTTGAGCCTCGCTGGTTTTTCTTCCCCTCCAGACATTATACAGGGTTAGTCAAGTTACAAGTAACGACCGAAGGGTATTAATCTCTTGAGCATTCCACGTGATATATATTCTGGGTCATTTTGTTTATGGAGGTGACGATCAGCACTTTCAGTTGGTTTGCGCAGAACTTCTTGCCTTTGAGTATCAATCAGGATATGGCTTCTGTAGAACATGACGTGCCAGTTAAGATCAAGGACTGAGAGAAAGTATCAATCTCGGGACTTTCCTCGACTTTATCTGCAACGAAAAAAACTGACCCTTAAGCATCTTCGTAATTTGCTTGAGTAAGTACCCAAGGTTGATATTGAGGTCGGTCGTTCCCTTTGCACAATTTGTTCAGGACTTCCTCTAGAATAAGAAATTGTTTTCAATCGAAAACGTCGGCCAAGCAAACCAACAGCAGAGTCACTACGAGACATCCGACAGCACCATCAAGGATATGGTTCATTATCTCTTGTTGAAATGAAGAAGGGGCACCATTCTGTAGTGAATATAACACGATTTGACCAGTTGAAAAATATAGCCCTATCTAAAAAATCAGGATCATTGACGAGGAGGAGACTCCTCCACAAATAATGACTTCATCATTGTCTGATGCGAGCATCAATACCGACAACAAACCACACACATCAATCACTCGTGAAAGTGGTACTGGAAATATTTTATTTCCTACTGTCTGGTTGCGTCATCATTTGTGTTGTCCTAGCTTCTATTATTAACATATCAAAGAACAACCACCCTGAAATATTCATTTCTATGTTGGTACTATCATCGGTGTTCTACTTCCTCAACCTTCAATTATAGCCTCCTCACTCAAGACAAAATGAATACCGCAGAACTAGACCTTATAGGACGTCATGTACTTGGTTCTTATTTCAAAGGAACATATTCAGCACATCACCCAAGTCTCGTTCCTATATTTCTACATAGGAAGTCGTCATCATTCAGTGTCATACTGAACACAAAACGAATGACGTCACGAGGAGAACACTGGATCGCTATCTACACCAATAGGAAACATAATTGGACCTATTTCTTTGACTCTTATGGTAATGCACCAAAGTATGTTTTCATACTGACTGGCCTACTCTAGCGGCTATGAGTGGCACTAAGCATATGTGGTATAATAAAAATCTACACCCAGCGCATAAAGGGTACCGCATCCTCATTTCATCAGAGACAGTCATTTCCTCTGCATAGACATCCAATGCATGGTTCCATAATTCAGTAGCGTTAATTATAGTGTTCATATTCAACGCTCGTTCAAAAGAAGTATGTTTGGTCTCACCTTCCGTTGTACTGTCACTTGATGTACGCCTCTTTTTTCGAGGAGGACTTTCTTCATGTGAAGTGCTTGCTCTCAGCCAATCCTCACATTTCTTCATACTCTGTGTTGTATTGAGATGCACCAAATCATCGTTTTCAATCAATAGAGTTTCGGCTGATGCCCAGCCGCGTGGTAGCCCCGCAGAGATGCTGCCGTCGCTATCAAAATGGGACAAACATACAGTGGCCCCCTCAAACTGAGTCATGTCCGTTGAACACGATGAAGTCGTCATTTTCACAAAATTTGTTCTATTCTTCGCTTATAATGCTAGAGTTATATATATTTACATTTTGTGGTCACATGACTTACATACTCCAAGCACATGTACATCACGTGATAGTTGACACAGTAACGTTAATTATTCTAGTACTTGTCTATTCCTGAGCTACGTGTAATGGCTTCCGTAAAATCACGATCATTAAGCACATTGCGTACTTTATCAATGGCACTATTTGTGTCAATTATGGTCAGCTCTTTGACATTGGTAATAATGTCTGACGGGAAGAGACTTGTGTTCATAGAAGGATAACAATATTCACTATTTGTCATGCAACAGCGTTCCCCGTGTCTTTGGGAAGACATATTCGTTGCTTTGGTTGATTTGGCAGTCCGAACGGCAATCCAACAGCAAATCAATTCCCGTGATTGTGTCATTGGGGATCAGAATTGGGACAAGTTTTTGCCCTTACCAGCTTGGTAAGCCAACTTGTGGCCACCAAGGAGTGACCTGTCGTTTGGGGCCGACGGTTTTCCTATGGGATGCGTTTACCCATACATTATTCCTGGCATCTTCCCATTCCTTCAGTTTGAGCCTCGCTGGTTTTTCTTCCCCTCCAGACATTATACAGGGTTAGTCAAGTTACAAGTAACGACCGAAGGGTATTAATCTCTTGAGCATTCCACGTGATATATATTCTGGGTCATTTTGTTTATGGAGGTGACGATCAGCACTTTCAGTTGGTTTGCGCAGAACTTCTTGCCTTTGAGTATCAATCAGGATATGGCTTCTGTAGAACATGACGTGCCAGTTAAGATCAAGGACTGAGAGAAAGTATCAATCTCGGGACTTTCCTCGACTTTATCTGCAACGAAAAAACTGACCCTTAAGCATCTTCGTAATTTGCTTGAGTAAGTACCCAAGGTTGATATTGAGGTCGGTCGTTCCCTTTGCACAATTTGTTCAGGACTTCCTCTAGAATAAGAAATTGTTTTCAATCGAAAACGTCGGCCAAGCAAAACAACAGCAGAGTCACTACGAGACATCCGACAGCACCATCAAGGATATGGTTCATTATCTCTTGTTGAAATGAAGAAGGGGCACCATTCTGTAGTGAATATAACACGATTTGACCAGTTGAAAAATATAGCCCTATCTAAAAAATCAGGATCATTGACGAGGAGGAGACTCCTCCACAAATAATGACTTCATCATTGTCTGATGCGAGCATCAATACCGACAACAAACCACACACATCAATCACTCGTGAAAGTGGTACTGGAAATATTTTATTTCCTACTGTCTGGTTGCGTCATCATTTGTGTTGTCCTAGCTTCTATTATTAACATATCAAAGAACAACCACCCTGAAATATTCATTTCTATGTTGGTACTATCATCGGTGTTCTACTTCCTCAACCTTCAATTATAGCCTCCTCACTCAAGACAAAATGAATACCGCAGAACTAGACCTTATAGGACGTCATGTACTTGGTTCTTATTTCAAAGGAACATATTCAGCACATCACCCAAGTCTCGTTCCTATATTTCTACATAGGAAGTCGTCATCATTCAGTGTCATACTGAACACAAAACGAATGACGTCACGAGGAGAAACACTGGATCGCTATCTACACCAATAGGAAACATAATTGGACCTATTTCTTTGACTCTTATGGTAATGCACCAAAGTATGTTTCATACTGACTGGCCTACTCTAGCGGCTATGAGTGGCACTAAGCATATGTGGTATAATAAAAATCTACACCCAGCGCATAAAGGGTACCGCATCCTCATTTCATCAGAGACAGTCATTTCCTCTGCATAGACATCCAATGCATGGTTCCATAATTCAGTAGCGTTAATTATAGTGTTCATATTCAACGCTCGTTCAAAAGAAGTATGTTTGGTCTCACCTTCCGTTGTACTGTCACTTGATGTACGCCTCTTTTTTCGAGGAGGACTTTCTTCATGTGAAGTGCTTGCTCTCAGCCAATCCTCACATTTCTTCATACTCTGTGTTGTATTGAGATGCACCAAATCATCGTTTTCAATCAATAGAGTTTCGGCTGATGCCCAGCCGCGTGGTAGCCCCGCAGAGATGCTGCCGTCGCTATCAAAATGGGGACAAACATACAGTGGCCCCCTCAAACTGAGTCATGTCCGTTGAACACGATGAAGTCGTCATTTTCACAAAATTTGTTCTATTCTTCGCTTATAATGCTAGAGTTATATATATTTACATTTTGTGGTCACATGACTTACATACTCCAAGCACATGTACATCACGTGATAGTTGACACAGTAACGTTAATTATTCTAGTACTTGTCTATTCCTGAGCTACGTGTAATGGCTTCCGTAAAATCACGATCATTAAGCACATTGCGTACTTTATCAATGGCACTATTTGTGTCAATTATGGTCAGCTCTTTGACATTGGTAATAATGTCTGACGGGAAGAGACTTGTGTTCATAGAAGGATAACAATATTCACTATTTGTCATGCAACAGCGTTCCCCCGTGTCTTTGGGAAGACATATTCGTTGCTTTGGTTGATTTGGCAGTCCGAACGGCAATCCAACAGCAAATCAATTCCCGTGATTGTGTCATTGGGGATCAGAATTGGGACAAGTTTTTGCCCTTACCAGCTTGGTAAGCCAACTTGTGGCCACCAAGGAGTGACCTGTCGTTTGGGGCCGACGGTTTTCCTATGGGATGCGTTTACCCATACATTATTCCTGGCATCTTCCCATTCCTTCAGTTTGAGCCTCGCTGGTTTTTCTTCCCCTCCAGACATTATACAGGGTTAGTCAAGTTACAAGTAACGACCGAAGGGTATTAATCTCTTGAGCATTCCACGTGATATATATTCTGGGTCATTTTGTTTATGGAGGTGACGATCAGCACTTTCAGTTGGTTTGCGCAGAACTTCTTGCCTTTGAGTATCAATCAGGATATGGCTTCTGTAGAACATGACGTGCCAGTTAAGATCAAGGACTGAGAGAAAGTATCAATCTCGGGACTTTCCTCGACTTTATCTGCAACGAAAAAACTGACCCTTAAGCATCTTCGTAATTTGCTTGAGTAAGTACCCAAGGTTGATATTGAGGTCGGTCGTTCCCTTGCACAATTTGTTCAGGACTTCCTCTAGAATAAGAAATTGTTTTCAATCGAAAACGTCGGCCAAGCAAACCAACAGCAGAGTCACTACGAGACATCCGACAGCACCATCAAGGATATGGTTCATTATCTCTTGTTGAAATGAAGAAGGGGCACCATTCTGTAGTGAATATAACACGATTTGACCAGTTGAAAAATATAGCCCTATCTAAAAAATCAGGATCATTGACGAGGAGGAGACTCCTCCACAAATAATGACTTCATCATTGTCTGATGCGAGCATCAATACCGACAACAAACCACACACATCAATCACTCGTGAAAGTGGTACTGGAAATATTTTATTTCCTACTGTCTGGTTGCGTCATCATTTGTGTTGTCCTAGCTTCTATTATTAACATATCAAAGAACAACCACCCTGAAATATTCATTTCTATGTTGGTACTATCATCGGTGTTCTACTTCCTCAACCTTCAATTATAGCCTCCTCACTCAAGACAAAATGAATACCGCAGAACTAGACCTTATAGGACGTCATGTACTTGGTTCTTATTTCAAAGGAACATATTCAGCACATCACCCAAGTCTCGTTCCTATATTTCTACATAGGAAGTCGTCATCATTCAGTGTCATACTGAACACAAAACGAATGACGTCACGAGGAGAACACTGGATCGCTATCTACACCAATAGGAAACATAATTGGACCTATTTCTTTGACTCTTATGGTAATGCACCAAAGTATGTTTCATACTGACTGGCCTACTCTAGCGGCTATGAGTGGCACTAAGCATATGTGGTATAATAAAAATCTACACCCAGCGCATAAAGGGTACCGCATCCTCATTTCATCAGAGACAGTCATTTCCTCTGCATAGACATCCAATGCATGGTTCCATAATTCAGTAGCGTTAATTATAGTGTTCATATTCAACGCTCGTTCAAAAGAAGTATGTTTGGTCTCACCTTCCGTTGTACTGTCACTTGATGTACGCCTCTTTTTTCGAGGAGGGACTTTCTTCATGTGAAGTGCTTGCTCTCAGCCAATCCTCACATTTCTTCATACTCTGTGTTGTATTGAGATGCACCAAATCATCGTTTTCAATCAATAGAGTTTCGGCTGATGCCCAGCCGCGTGGTAGCCCCGCGCAGAGATGCTGCCGTCGCTATCAAAATGGGACAAACATACAGTGGCCCCCTCAAACTGAGTCATGTCCGTTGAACACGATGAAGTCGTCATTTTCACAAAATTTGTTCTATTCTTCGCTTATAATGCTAGAGTTATATATATTTACATTTTGTGGTCACATGACTTACATACTCCAAGCACATGTACATCACGTGATAGTTGACACAGTAACGTTAATTATTCTAGTACTTGTCTATTCCTGAGCTACGTGTAATGGCTTCCGTAAAATCACGATCATTAAGCACATTGCGTACTTTATCAATGGCACTATTTGTGTCAATTATGGTCAGCTCTTTGACATTGGTAATAATGTCTGACGGGAAGAGACTTGTGTTCATAGAAGGATAACAATATTCACTATTTGTCATGCAACAGCGTTCCCCGTGTCTTTGGGAAGACATATTCGTTGCTTTGGTTGATTTGGCAGTCCGAACGGCAATCCAACAGCAAATCAATTCCCGTGATTGTGTCATTGGGGATCAGAATTGGGACAAGTTTTTGCCCTTACCAGCTTGGTAAGCCAACTTGTGGCCACCAAGGAGTGACCTGTCGTTTGGGGCCGACGGTTTTCCTATGGGATGCGTTTACCCATACATTATTCCTGGCATCTTCCCATTCCTTCAGTTTGAGCCTCGCTGGTTTTTCTTCCCCTCCAGACATTATACAGGGTTAGTCAAGTTACAAGTAACGACCGAAGGGTATTAATCTCTTGAGCATTCCACGTGATATATATTCTGGGTCATTTTGTTTATGGAGGTGACGATCAGCACTTTCAGTTGGTTTGCGCAGAACTTCTTGCCTTTGAGTATCAATCAGGATATGGCTTCTGTAGAACATGACGTGCCAGTTAAGATCAAGGACTGAGAGAAAGTATCAATCTCGGGACTTTCCTCGACTTTATCTGCAACGAAAAAACTGACCCTTAAGCATCTTCGTAATTTGCTTGAGTAAGTACCCAAGGTTGATATTGAGGTCGGTCGTTCCCTTTGCACAATTTGTTCAGGACTTCCTCTAGAATAAGAAATTGTTTTCAATCGAAAACGTCGGCCAAGCAAAACAACAGCAGAGTCACTACGAGACATCCGACAGCACCATCAAGGATATGGTTCATTATCTCTTGTTGAAATGAAGAAGGGGCACCATTCTGTAGTGAATATAACACGATTTGACCAGTTGAAAAATATAGCCCTATCTAAAAAATCAGGATCATTGACGAGGAGGAGACTCCTCCACAAATAATGACTTCATCATTGTCTGATGCGAGCATCAATACCGACAACAAACCACACACATCAATCACTCGTGAAAGTGGTACTGGAAATATTTTATATTTCCTACTGTCTGGTTGCGTCATCATTTGTGTTGTCCTAGCTTCTATTATTAACATATCAAAGAACAACCACCCTGAAATATTCATTTCTATGTTGGTACTATCATCGGTGTTCTACTTCCTCAACCTTCAATTATAGCCTCCTCACTCAAGACAAAATGAATACCGCAGAACTAGACCTTATAGGACGTCATGTACTTGGTTCTTATTTCAAAGGAACATATTCAGCACATCACCCAAGTCTCGTTCCTATATTTCTACATAGGAAGTCGTCATCATTCAGTGTCATACTGAACACAAAACGAATGACGTCACGAGGAGAACACTGGATCGCTATCTACACCAATAGGAAACATAATTGGACCTATTTCTTTGACTCTTATGGTAATGCACCAAAGTATGTTTCATACTGACTGGCCTACTCTAGCGGCTATGAGTGGCACTAAGCATATGTGGTATAATAAAAATCTACACCCAGCGCATAAAGGGTACCGCATCCTCCTCATTTCATCAGAGACAGTCATTTCCTCTGCATAGACATCCAATGCATGGTTCCATAATTCAGTAGCGTTAATTATAGTGTTCATATTCAACGCTCGTTCAAAAGAAGTATGTTTGGTCTCACCTTCCGTTGTACTGTCACTTGATGTACGCCTCTTTTTTCGAGGAGGACTTTCTTCATGTGAAGTGCTTGCTCTCAGCCAATCCTCACATTTCTTCATACTCTGTGTTGTATTGAGATGCACCAAATCATCGTTTTCAATCAATAGAGTTTCGGCTGATGCCCAGCCGCGTGGTAGCCCCGCAGAGATGCTGCCGTCGCTATCAAAATGGGACAAACATACAGTGGCCCCCTCAAACTGAGTCATGTCCGTTGAACACGATGAAGTCGTCATTTTCACAAAATTTGTTCTATTCTTCGCTTATAATGCTAGAGTTATATATATTTACATTTTGTGGTCACATGACTTACATACTCCAAGCACATGTACATCACGTGATA
The DNA here is from genome assembly GCA_034190875.2 of Urechis unicinctus. NCBI lineage: Eukaryota > Metazoa > Annelida > Polychaeta > Xenopneusta > Urechidae > Urechis > Urechis unicinctus. Next base: position 9,460 of record JAXDRA010000455.1, on the reverse strand, counting down.
GTTGACACAGTAACGTTAATTATTCTAGTACTTGTCTATTCCTGAGCTACGTGTAATGGCTTCCGTAAAATCACGATCATTAAGCACATTGCGTACTTTATCAATGGCACTATTTGTGTCAATTATGGTCAGCTCTTTGACATTGGTAATAATGTCTGACGGGAAGAGACTTGTGTTCATAGAAGGATAACAATATTCACTATTTGTCATGCAACAGCGTTCCCCGTGTCTTTGGGAAGACATATTCGTTGCTTTGGTTGATTTGGCAGTCCGAACGGCAATCCAACAGCAAATCAATTCCCGTGATTGTGTCATTGGGGATCAGAATTGGGACAAGTTTTTGCCCTTACCAGCTTGGTAAGCCAACTTGTGGCCACCAAGGAGTGACCTGTCGTTTGGGGCCGACGGTTTTCCTATGGGATGCGTTTACCCATACATTATTCCTGGCATCTTCCCATTCCTTCAGTTTGAGCCTCGCTGGTTTTTCTTCCCCTCCAGACATTATACAGGGTTAGTCAAGTTACAAGTAACGACCGAAGGGTATTAATCTCTTGAGCATTCCACGTGATATATATTCTGGGTCATTTTGTTTATGGAGGTGACGATCAGCACTTTCAGTTGGTTTGCGCAGAACTTCTTGCCTTTGAGTATCAATCAGGATATGGCTTCTGTAGAACATGACGTGCCAGTTAAGATCAAGGACTGAGAGAAAGTATCAATCTCGGGACTTTCCTCGACTTTATCTGCAACGAAAAAAAACTGACCCTTAAGCATCTTCGTAATTTGCTTGAGTAAGTACCCAAGGTTGATATTGAGGTCGGTCGTTCCCTTTGCACAATTTGTTCAGGACTTCCTCTAGAATAAGAAATTGTTTTCAATCGAAAACGTCGGCCAAGCAAAACAACAGCAGAGTCACTACGAGACATCCGACAGCACCATCAAGGATATGGTTCATTATCTCTTGTTGAAATGAAGAAGGGGCACCATTCTGTAGTGAATATAACACGATTTGACCAGTTGAAAAATATAGCCCTATCTAAAAAATCAGGATCATTGACGAGGAGGAGACTCCTCCACAAATAATGACTTCATCATTGTCTGATGCGAGCATCAATACCGACAACAAACCACACACATCAATCACTCGTGAAAGTGGTACTGGAAATATTTTATTTCCTACTGTCTGGTTGCGTCATCATTTGTGTTGTCCTAGCTTCTATTATTAACATATCAAAGAACAACCACCCTGAAATATTCATTTCTATGTTGGTACTATCATCGGTGTTCTACTTCCTCAACCTTCAATTATAGCCTCCTCACTCAAGACAAAATGAATACCGCAGAACTAGACCTTATAGGACGTCATGTACTTGGTTCTTATTTCAAAGGAACATATTCAGCACATCACCCAAGTCTCGTTCCTATATTTCTACATAGGAAGTCGTCATCATTCAGTGTCATACTGAACACAAAACGAATGACGTCACGAGGAGAACACTGGATCGCTATCTACACCAATAGGAAACATAATTGGACCTATTTCTTTGACTCTTATGGTAATGCACCAAAGTATGTTTCATACTGACTGGCCTACTCTAGCGGCTATGAGTGGCACTAAGCATATGTGGTATAATAAAAATCTACACCCAGCGCATAAAGGGTACCGCATCCTCATTTCATCAGAGACAGTCATTTCCTCTGCATAGACATCCAATGCATGGTTCCATAATTCAGTAGCGTTAATTATAGTGTTCATATTCAACGCTCGTTCAAAAGAAGTATGTTTGGTCTCACCTTCCGTTGTACTGTCACTTGATGTACGCCTCTTTTTTCGAGGAGGACTTTCTTCATGTGAAGTGCTTGCTCTCAGCCAATCCTCACATTTCTTCATACTCTGTGTTGTATTGAGATGCACCAAATCATCGTTTTCAATCAATAGAGTTTCGGCTGATGCCCAGCCGCGTGGTAGCCCCGCAGAGATGCTGCCGTCGCTATCAAAATGGGACAAACATACAGTGGCCCCCTCAAACTGAGTCATGTCCGTTGAACACGATGAAGTCGTCATTTTCACAAAATTTGTTCTATTCTTCGCTTATAATGCTAGAGTTATATATATTTACATTTTGTGGTCACATGACTTACATACTCCAAGCACATGTACATCACGTGATAGTTGACACAGTAACGTTAATTATTCTAGTACTTGTCTATTCCTGAGCTACGTGTAATGGCTTCCGTAAAATCACGATCATTAAGCACATTGCGTACTTTATCAATGGCACTATTTGTGTCAATTATGGTCAGCTCTTTGACATTGGTAATAATGTCTGACGGGAAGAGACTTGTGTTCATAGAAGGATAACAATATTCACTATTTGTCATGCAACAGCGTTCCCCGTGTCTTTGGGAAGACAAATTCGTTGCTTTGGTTGATTTGGCAGTCCGAACGGCAATCCAACAGCAAATCAATTCCCGTGATTGTGTCATTGGGGATCAGAATTGGGACAAGTTTTTGCCCTTACCAGCTTGGTAAGCCAACTTGTGGCCACCAAGGAGTGACCTGTCGTTTGGGGCCGACGGTTTTCCTATGGGATGCGTTTACCCATACATTATTCCTGGCATCTTCCCATTCCTTCAGTTTGAGCCTCGCTGGTTTTTCTTCCCCTCCAGACATTATACAGGGTTAGTCAAGTTACAAGTAACGACCGAAGGGTATTAATCTCTTGAGCATTCCACGTGATATATATTCTGGGTCATTTTGTTTATGGAGGTGACGATCAGCACTTTCAGTTGGTTTGCGCAGAACTTCTTGCCTTTGAGTATCAATCAGGATATGGCTTCTGTAGAACATGACGTGCCAGTTAAGATCAAGGACTGAGAGAAAGTATCAATCTCGGGACTTTCCTCGACTTATCTGCAACGAAAAAACTGACCCTTAAGCATCTTCGTAATTTGCTTGAGTAAGTACCCAAGGTTGATATTGAGGTCGGTCGTTCCCTTTGCACAATTTGTTCAGGACTTCCTCTAGAATAAGAAATTGTTTTCAATCGAAAACGTCGGCCAAGCAAAACAACAGCAGAGTCACTACGAGACATCCGACAGCACCATCAAGGATATGGTTCATTATCTCTTGTTGAAATGAAGAAGGGGCACCATTCTGTAGTGAATATAACACGATTTGACCAGTTGAAAAATATAGCCCTATCTAAAAAATCAGGATCATTGACGAGGAGGAGACTCCTCCACAAATAATGACTTCATCATTGTCTGATGCGAGCATCAATACCGACAACAAACCACACACATCAATCACTCGTGAAAGTGGTACTGGAAATATTTTATTTCCTACTGTCTGGTTGCGTCATCATTTGTGTTGTCCTAGCTTCTATTATTAACATATCAAAGAACAACCACCCTGAAATATTCATTTCTATGTTGGTACTATCATCGGTGTTCTACTTCCTCAACCTTCAATTATAGCCTCCTCACTCAAGACAAAATGAATACCAGAACTAGACCTTATAGGACGTCATGTACTTGGTTCTTATTTCAAAGGAACATATTCAGCACATCACCCAAGTCTCGTTCCTATATTTCTACATAGGAAGTCGTCATCATTCAGTGTCATACTGAACACAAAACGAATGACGTCACGAGGAGAACACTGGATCGCTATCTACACCAATAGGAAACATAATTGGACCTATTTCTTTGACTCTTATGGTAATGCACCAAAGTATGTTTCATACTGACTGGCCTACTCTAGCGGCTATGAGTGGCACTAAGCATATGTGGTATAATAAAAATCTACACCCAGCGCATAAAGGGTACCGCATCCTCATTTCATCAGAGACAGTCATTTCCTCTGCATAGACATCCAATGCATGGTTCCATAATTCAGTAGCGTTAATTATAGTGTTCATATTCAACGCTCGTTCAAAAGAAGTATGTTTGGTCTCACCTTCATTTGTACTGTCACTTGATGTACGCCTCTTTTTCGAGGAGGACTTTCTTCATGTGAAGTGCTTGCTCTCAGCCAATCCTCACATTTCTTCATACTCTGTGTTGTATTGAGATGCACCAAATCATCGTTTTCAATCAATAGAGTTTCGGCTGATGCCCAGCCGCGTGGTAGCCCCGCAGAGATGCTGCCGTCGCTATCAAAATGGGACAAACATACAGTGGCCCCCTCAAACTGAGTCATGTCCGTTGAACACGATGAAGTCGTCATTTTCACAAAATTTGTTTCTATTCTTCGCTTATAATGCTAGAGTTATATATATTTACATTTTGTGGTCACATGACTTACATACTCCAAGCACATGTACATCACGTGATAGTTGACACAGTAACGTTAATTATTCTAGTACTTGTCTATTCCTGAGCTACGTGTAATGGCTTCCGTAAAATCACGATCATTAAGCACATTGCGTACTTTATCAATGGCACTATTTGTGTCAATTATGGTCAGCTCTTTGACATTGGTAATAATGTCTGACGGGAAGAGACTTGTGTTCATAGAAGGATAACAATATTCACTATTTGTCATGCAACAGCGTTCCCCGTGTCTTTGGGAAGACATATTCGTTGCTTTGGTTGATTTGGCAGTCCGAACGGCAATCCAACAGCAAATCAATTCCCGTGATTGTGTCATTGGGGATCAGAATTGGGACAAGTTTTTGCCCTTACCAGCTTGGTAAGCCAACTTGTGGCCACCAAGGAGTGACCTGTCGTTTGGGGCCGACGGTTTTTCCTATGGGATGCGTTTACCCATACATTATTCCTGGCATCTTCCCATTCCTTCAGTTTGAGCCTCGCTGGTTTTTCTTCCCCTCCAGACATTATACAGGGTTAGTCAAGTTACAAGTAACGACCGAAGGGTATTAATCTCTTGAGCATTCCACGTGATATATATTCTGGGTCATTTTGTTTATGGAGGTGACGATCAGCACTTTCAGTTGGTTTGCGCAGAACTTCTTGCCTTTGAGTATCAATCAGGATATGGCTTCTGTAGAACATGACGTGCCAGTTAAGATCAAGGACTGAGAGAAAGTATCAATCTCGGGACTTTCCTCGACTTTATCTGCAACGAAAAAAACTGACCCTTAAGCATCTTCGTAATTTGCTTGAGTAAGTACCCAAGGTTGATATTGAGGTCGGTCGTTCCCTTTGCACAATTTGTTCAGGACTTCCTCTAGAATAAGAAATTGTTTTCAATCGAAAACGTCGGCCAAGCAAAACAACAGCAGAGTCACTACGAGACATCCGACAGCACCATCAAGGATATGGTTCATTATCTCTTGTTGAAATGAAGAAGGGGCACCATTCTGTAGTGAATATAACACGATTTGACCAGTTGAAAAATATAGCCCTATCTAAAAAATCAGGATCATTGACGAGGAGGAGACTCCTCCACAAATAATGACTTCATCATTGTCTGATGCGAGCATCAATACCGACAACAAACCACACACATCAATCACTCGTGAAAGTGGTACTGGAAATATTTTATTTCCTACTGTCTGGTTGCGTCATCATTTGTGTTGTCCTAGCTTCTATTATTAACATATCAAAGAACAACCACCCTGAAATATTCATTTCTATGTTGGTACTATCATCGGTGTTCTACTTCCTCAACCTTCAATTATAGCCTCCTCACTCAAGACAAAATGAATACCGCAGAACTAGACCTTATAGGACGTCATGTACTTGGTTCTTATTTCAAAGGAACATATTCAGCACATCACCCAAGTCTCGTTCCTATATTTCTACATAGGAAGTCGTCATCATTCAGTGTCATACTGAACACAAAACGAATGACGTCACGAGGAGAACACTGGATCGCTATCTACACCAATAGGAAACATAATTGGACCTATTTCTTTGACTCTTATGGTAATGCACCAAAGTATGTTTCATACTGACTGGCCTACTCTAGCGGCTATGAGTGGCACTAAGCATATGTGGTATAATAAAAATCTACACCCAGCGCATAAAGGGTACCGCATCCTCATTTCATCAGAGACAGTCATTTCCTCTGCATAGACATCCAATGCATGGTTCCATAATTCAGTAGCGTTAATTATAGTGTTCATATTCAACGCTCGTTCAAAAGAAGTATGTTTGGTCTCACCTTCCGTTGTACTGTCACTTGATGTACGCCTCTTTTTTCGAGGAGGACTTTCTTCATGTGAAGTGCTTGCTCTCAGCCAATCCTCACATTTCTTCATACTCTGTGTTGTATTGAGATGCACCAAATCATCGTTTTCAATCAATAGAGTTTCGGCTGATGCCCAGCCGCGTGGTAGCCCCGCAGAGATGCTGCCGTCGCTATCAAAATGGGACAAACATACAGTGGCCCCCTCAAACTGAGTCATGTCCGTTGAACACGATGAAGTCGTCATTTTCACAAAATTTGTTCTATTCTTCGCTTATAATGCTAGAGTTATATATATTTACATTTTGTGGTCACATGACTTACATACTCCAAGCACATGTACATCACGTGATAGTTGACACAGTAACGTTAATTATTCTAGTACTTGTCTATTCCTGAGCTACGTGTAATGGCTTCCGTAAAATCACGATCATTAAGCACATTGCGTACTTTATCAATGGCACTATTTGTGTCAATTATGGTCAGCTCTTTGACATTGGTAATAATGTCTGACGGGAAGAGACTTGTGTTCATAGAAGGATAACAATATTCACTATTTGTCATGCAACAGCGTTCCCCGTGTCTTTGGGAAGACATATTCGTTGCTTTGGTTGATTTGGCAGTCCGAACGGCAATCCAACAGCAAATCAATTCCCGTGATTGTGTCATTGGGGATCAGAATTGGGACAAGTTTTTGCCCTTACCAGCTTGGTAAGCCAACTTGTGGCCACCAAGGAGTGACCTGTCGTTTGGGGCCGACGGTTTTCCTATGGGATGCGTTTACCCATACATTATTCCTGGCATCTTCCCATTCCTTCAGTTTGAGCCTCGCTGGTTTTTCTTCCCCTCCAGACATTATACAGGGTTAGTCAAGTTACAAGTAACGACCGAAGGGTATTAATCTCTTGAGCATTCCACGTGATATATATATCTGGGTCATTTTGTTTATGGAGGTGACGATCAGCACTTTCAGTTGGTTTGCGCAGAACTTCTTGCCTTTGAGTATCAATCAGGATATGGCTTCTGTAGAACATGACGTGCCAGTTAAGATCAAGGACTGAGAGAAAGTATCAATCTCGGGACTTTCCTCGACTTTATCTGCAACGAAAAAAACTGACCCTTAAGCATCTTCGTAATTTGCTTGAGTAAGTACCCAAGGTTGATATTGAGGTCGGTCGTTCCCTTTGCACAATTTGTTCAGGACTTCCTCTAGAATAAGAAATTGTTTTCAATCGAAAACGTCGGCCAAGCAAAACAACAGCAGAGTCACTACGAGACATCCGACAGCACCATCAAGGATATGGTTCATTATCTCTTGTTGAAATGAAGAAGGGGCACCATTCTGTAGTGAATATAACACGATTTGACCAGTTGAAAAATATAGCCCTATCTAAAAAATCAGGATCATTGACGAGGAGGAGACTCCTCCACAAATAATGACTTCATCATTGTCTGATGCGAGCATCAATACCGACAACAAACCACACACATCAATCACTCGTGAAAGTGGTACTGGAAATATTTTATTTCCTACTGTCTGGTTGCGTCATCATTTGTGTTGTCCTAGCTTCTATTATTAACATATCAAAGAACAACCACCCTGAAATATTCATTTCTATGTTGGTACTATCATCGGTGTTCTACTTCCTCAACCTTCAATTATAGCCTCCTCACTCAAGACAAAATGAATACCGCAGAACTAGACCTTATAGGACGTCATGTACTTGGTTCTTATTTCAAAGGAACATATTCAGCACATCACCCAAGTCTCGTTCCTATATTTCTACATAGGAAGTCGTCATCATTCAGTGTCATACTGAACACAAAACGAATGACGTCACGAGGAGAACACTGGATCGCTATCTACACCAATAAGGAAACATAATTGGACCTATTTCTTTGACTCTTATGGTAATGCACCAAAGTATGTTTCATACTGACTGGCCTACTCTAGCGGCTATGAGTGGCACTAAGCATATGTGGTATAATAAAAATCTACACCCAGCGCATAAAGGGTACCGCATCCTCATTTCATCAGAGACAGTCATTTCCTCTGCATAGACATCCAATGCATGGTTCCATAATTCAGTAGCGTTAATTATAGTGTTCATATTCAACGCTCGTTCAAAGAAGTATGTTTGGTCTCACCTTCCGTTGTATTGTCACTTGATGTACGCCTCTTTTTTTGAGGACTTTCTTCATGTGAAGTGCTTGCTCTCAGCCAATCCTCACATTTCTTCATACTCTGTATTGTATTGAGATGCACCAAATCATCGTTTTCAATCAATAGAGTTTCGGCTGATGCCCAGCCGCGTGGTAGCCCCGCAGAGATGCTGCCGTCGCTATCAAAATGGGACAAACATACAGTGGCCCCCTCAAACTGAGTCATGTCCGTTGAACACGATGAAGTCGTCATTTTCACAAAATTTGTTCTATTCTTCGCTTATAATGCTAGAGTTATATATATTTACATTTTGTGGTCACATGACTTACATACTCCAAGCACATGTACATCACGTGATAGTTGACACAGTAACGTTAATAATTATTCTAGTACTTGTCTATTCCTGAGCTACGTGTAATGGCTTCCGTAAAATCACGATCATTAAGCACATTGCGTACTTTATCAATGGCACTATTTTGTGTCAATTATGGTCAGCTCTTTGACATTGGTAATAATGTCTGACGGGAAGAGACTTGTGTTCATAGAAGGATAACAATATTCACTATTTGTCATGCAACAGCGTTCCCCGTGTCTTTGGGAAGACATATTCGTTGCTTTGGTTGATTTGGCAGTCCGAACGGCAATCCAACAGCAAATCAATTCCCGTGATTGTGTCATTGGGGATCAGAATTGGGACAAGTTTTTGCCCTTACCAGCTTGGTAAGCCAACTTGTGGCCACCAAGGAGTGACCTGTCGTTTGGGGCCGACGGTTTTCCTATGGGATGCGTTTACCCATACATTATTCCTGGCATCTTCCCATTCCTTCAGTTTGAGCCTCGCTGGTTTTTCTTCCCCTCCAGACATTATACAGGGTTAGTCTAGTTACAAGTAACGACCGAAGGGTATTAATCTCTTGAGCATTCCACGTGATATATTTATCCTGGGTCATTTTGTTATGGAGGTGACGATCAGCACTTTCAGTTGGTTTGCGCAGAACTTCTTGCCTTTGAGTATCAATCAGGACATGGCTTCTGTAGAACATGACGTGCCAGTTAAGATCAAGGACTGAGAGAAAGTATCAATCTCGGGACTTTCCTCGACTTTATCTGCAACGAAAAAAACTGACCCTTAAGCATCT